>BGPR01004649.1:0-20423 GCA_013235015.1 Araneus ventricosus | reverse complement strand
TGACACTAGGCCAGGTATCCACCGGGTGGAGGAGGGGAGATAGAAACTGTAAAGAGCCTTGCCTGTTGTTCATTTGTCCCACTTATGGGGTTTGCTGCGACTCTAACAAAGGTACAATAGGTGAGGAATGTGGTCTCTGAACCAGAGTATTTCATGCAAAAGGGGTAACTCTTGTAGAAGTTGGGTTGGCTTGAGCACAATTATTAAAGTATATCCCTTTGGGCAAGTGAAAAGTTTGAAGTTTTAGAAATTTTCAGTTCGCTATAACCAAATCTCTAGTGTTTGCTGTTCGTTGTAAACGTATGAAAATACATTATCAACATAGGGCTTCAGTTGGGACCATGTGAAAGGTTCGCTGTAAACGAGGGATCGTTATATCCCGGGTTCGCTATATCGCGGTTTGACTGTATATTGAATTGATTTTAAAATATTTTATATAAGAAGTATAATATGTATATACAATCCATGTGAAGAAAAGTATGACATTGATTGAGTCAGTCAATAGTAGATTCCTTTCATCAGTGATATTTAAACTAATGAAATGACTCTCTGAAACTTTTTCTAATAAAATTTCGATATTTTTCAAAATCTTATGCTCAGTAAAATTGTGAGTGTGTGCCTGAGACTTCTCAATGCCCGAAATATTTAATGTGATTGCTTTTTGATTCAAAGGTAATGTATTTGAAATTGAGTGTAACACCCTTCAAAATTATTCAAGTATTTGCAAGTGCAAAAATTATTTGAGAATGAATAGTGTAGAACATAACTGTTATATTGGTAATTAAGGAATTTTTTATGTTTAAAGGTAAACCATCATGAGAATAAAGTAATTAAATGGTACCAGGGAAAAAGACTTTGCAAAGTATTTTCTATATCTTGAAAGAAGTATTTTTTTCTTTGTTAGTGTCAGGTGGGGTAAAGTGGTCATAAAATCCACATTTTTTAACTTATGTGGATTATAAATATAAGAATTTGTAAAAATGCTTAACATGTTTGGTTGTTATTTTACATTACATTATTAAAGAACACATTGCTTTAAAATTTGGAAAAAAAAATAATTGATTTAAACAATTTTATGACACCTTTTTTCTTATTTTTATGACCACTTTACCCATGGTGTAGGGTAAAGTGGTCATAATTAAAAAACAAGCATAAAAACACATTATAAGTAAAGGAGAGTTTTTTTTTTATATATTTCAGAAAACTCAATATAGTTTCAACTTTAAAAGGAAATCAGTTTTTTAAAATCAATTTATACATTTTTATTAACCTAAGATCAAAAGTTCACTCTTCAAGAAATTTAAGGATATCTGACTCTTTAATTCCAACAATGTCATGATTTTCAGGAAAGGTGTAATAGTCTTACGTTTTAAATATTTTATTGGCAGAAAATCTTCTATTTTATTGAAAACCTGTCCAATAAGCTCTTTGATTGATTACACCCCCCTCCCCACACACATACTCTTCATATTTTGCCAACATCCCACAGAAATACTGTGATAATTGATTATCTGCAATTGTGGATTCACTTGACTAAATAAAAGACATTTTCTATTTTTTATCAAGTTTTCTTTGCAGGTTTTAAACTGTTTTCTTGCATCTCTTCCTTTTTATAGTTTTATTACTAATTTCTTCATTCAAAACTTCATTATTGCTTTTGAACTTTTCTTTTCCTCTTGAATCCTTATATGGCCACTTTCTCTATAGTTGAAACAGATGATTATAGAGTTATAAGTACAGCTCATGTCAAATCTTTTAGAGGCAAAACTATGTTATCAGCTATACCTGAAATTTCACCATAATCTAGATTTAAACTGTATGTGATTGATGGTCCTGGTTCTACATTTCCATTCAAACTGAGAGAATGCTGCCCCATGTCTTGTACAGTAGACTTAACTATGGTAGGTTGAACATCTGTTTCTGATGTTATAGTATGCTTCATTCTTTCTACTTGTTAATAGGAAACAGTCCATAGCTTTTAAAATCATTGATTGCTTTTTCTGGACGGAGACAGTCTATAATATTTAAAAATGGGAAAACACTTAGTAAAATAATCTGCAATCAATTTCCCTGACGCATTTTTTTAAAGATCCCTTTCCAATATTTTATTAAAAGGGTAAATACCCTAACATCTAATGGCTAGACATGAGAACATGACTCATGTAAGGTTGTAAGCAAAAAAATTATGCATGGCCTTTTTTACTGTTCCATAAATCATATAACTTCCATGCCCACCATAAATTAAAAGAACAGGTTTTTGCAAATCGAAAGAAATTTGGATAAAGCCTTTAGTTTATTTTAGCACTACCTTGAATCTATTGCTCACACATATATATGAGCTCCTTAAATGATACAAGGTAGCATGAAATCATTTGCTGATGCACTAAAAAGTACATCCCTTTTTTGCAATTTTCTGATTTCTTATATGCATTATGTGATGATTTTGACATAAAAATTGGGGTTACCTAGTTTCATATCATTAATTGCAATCTGCAGTATATCTTAAATTAATATTTAACTAGCATCTGTCTAAGAAATTAAGCTTAAGTAATTTTTAAACAGTGATGCAAGTTAAGCCTATCCCTTTGACCACTTTACCCCATCTTAATTAAACTACTATAAAATAATATCTAATTAATCCAGCTTATATGTTAATGAGGAAGTATTCTTGAGATCTATATGAAACTTTCTGCAGAGTCAATCTAAAATGAAAACTTTATTAAACAAAATGTAAGAGAGAAGTTAAATTAGGTATTCCAACTTCAAACTGCTACATAAACAAACAAAATGGGTGTTTCCTCCTACTAAAGTGCTGCAGTTAGTATAATTTTGAATGTGAAACTTGGTTCTTAACTATTCAAAGCTAAAATTTAAAAAAATTACAATCGCACCAATATTCATTACAAAGTTATATTTGATGTATGACCATTTTACCCCGCCTACCCTATCATGACATCAGGCTTATTTTTTTTGTGCATCTTCTTAGAAAATGATTACTTTGCAACAAAGGTTTCAATTTAATTAGTGCATTTATTTTACTGTTATACAGTGTTTTTTATACAAAAATATTGTAGTTATTATTCCACTAAATCATTCATTTATTCCTTTCTCTAGTTTTTTGATGCTAGCAACAACTCTATGTGTATGATTTCTAAAGAAGCAGCTGTTGTGAAACTCATTTCTTCAAGACCTCAACAAATATACATAGATGAAGTATTAAAATTAGTTTTTTTTTTTCAAAAATTTTTAACTTATTTATTTCTGGTGTTATGTCATCTAATTATGTATATGCGAGTCAATTCTTTAAAAGATAATATATACTGAGAATTTTTCAAAACAATTTCTATACAAGTCTATTTCATATGTGAATAAAGATGTTTCTGTTGAATTGGTATGATAATAAGAATGGCAATTCCATTTTTGATTGTAGATGATTTTGTTGATGTAAAACTTTTCTGCTGTAGTCAGTATTTCCTTACTTTGAGAAATTCTATCATAGACTTTGTTCATCTACTTGTTTGAAAATATTATTTTTTCTTTTATTCTGCATGCATGCAGTGCTGTTGTAATCTCTATTGCTATTATTTGAAATAGCATAAAAAAGAAAGTACTACCATTTTTCCTCTTGTAAGATTATTGCAATCTGATTGTAGACATATTTAATTAACTTAGGACATTATTTTCTTAGATTTATAGAATGCAGCTTAAAAAAAATGATTTTATTACTTTGTTTTTATCTCTAATATATATAAAAGGCAATGTTTGTGTGCGTGTGTGTGTGTTTGTCTGCGATGTCCAGACGAATCTATCGCACTTACAGCCATGAAATTTGGCACACAGGTAGTCGTAATGGTGACTGAATGCACCTCGAAGCCGAAATTTTAAATTTTAATCTAGAATTTTTTTATTTAATGTTTTGTGTTGTTTTGGTTGATTTTTCGCACTAATTTCTCAATAGATTGGTTTCGAATAACTGTACGACAAAATTAGATACACCTTCGGAAAGAGCACACGATTTCCGTTCTAATGAAGTTAGTTTTGAATTTCTAACATAATTTACTGAATTTTGAGAAATTTTTAAAAAATTGTCGCTTTCTTCTTATATTTTTAACTGTCAATTTTTATTTACTCGCATCCAACGTTCTAATAAACCTATGATTTTCAGTTTTTTTGTGGTAATAACAGAAGTATTTATCTCTCATTTAAAACAAGAACGGTTAAAATATCTTTGTCCGTTCGTTTTTAATAATTTTTTTTCTTAAAGGGTTAAAAAAATTCTTTTCGAATGAAGTTCTTTCTCCGGAACGGTGAGTTTCTCCCTGGCTACGGCTAGCGCCATCTGTTGGAATTATTCTCTCCTCACTTTTTAGCATGTTTTGCTAGGAATAATTTGAAATCATTTCGTTGGATGCAAGGGTTTAGTCGTAAATTAAGCAGTGCTGGAAGATTCTGACATGGGTGATAAGTTGGCTTTGAACTTCTAACGTAATTCGCTGAATTATGAGAGAATTTTTTTCGTGATGAACTAACAGACCGGTCGGGGGTGTGTGGGGGAGCGCATAGCCTCGAGGGCTTTTATCTCCCATTCTAGCTGGAATAAAATGGGTTAGTGGCATAATGAACTAATTTGCACCTGATGAGAAATATACGAGAACAGTATTTTTTTTTAAAAAAAAGAGGTTTAAAAAGATATTGGTAAGTCCTTTTTTTTTTTTTTCCCCTAAGGACGTATATTAAATTTTCACAAATTAAAAATTCAAAAAGCCATCATGTAGGTCGAGGCAAGTAAGGAAGGAGTGACAAAGGGGTGAAAAAAATTTTGACGCAAAGCGTCCGCTAATATCATCAATTTGGTGTAGGCGTCATCTGCTTGCCTAAGTTGTTTAATGGTTTCCGGGATATTTTTGAATTGCTGGAAGATTTTGCTAATTTCCGTGAGGAATTCCATGCCGAGATGCATGTTTTCCTGATTGGGGATCATGGGATCATAATACACTGGCCTAGGGCTTACTTTTTCGTCGGGTTTTGTACTGAGTGGGGGAAAACTTAGATTGTCGTCCTTGAGCGCTTGGGGGGGGGGGGTGTTTATCAACGATTTTGCTAACTGCCGCGGCAAAGGATTTTCCTGGTTGTATTCTGCTTTTCGTAATATTTTTTGGATACTTGGGGCATCCTCTGTAGCTCGCAGTATGCGGGCCGTTGCAATTCGCGCATTTAATTATGACATCCTTTTTCCCTTTATTGGGGCATTCCTTAGAGGGGTGCTTTCCGGCGCAAATTACGCAAATGGGGGCAAGCTTGCATCCTTTCGATCCATGGTTCCACATTTGGCAATTGAAGCACTGGTGGCTAATTCGGTTTTCGTAGGGTTTCACGTTAATGAAATAGTATGACAAGGATGTCAGGTTGTAAATTTCCTTAACGTTTTCGGATGGAAACAGATGGATTTGGAAGATGTTGAGAGGCTCACGGGTTTTATACCTTTTCAATTGATTCACCTTCTCAACTCTAAATTTTAAGTTAACTAGCTCGGTTTTTATATCCTCGGGGTCCATATCTACCGGAAGTCCCTTAATAACGATTTTGATCGGTTTTACTACTTTTCCAGGAATGACGAAATATTCTTTGTTATTTTTATCCAAATGGCTTACTAAATTCCTAACGTCTTTGGGAGATTCACAAAAAATTTTGATGAACTCTGAGAACTAAAAGAGTTTCTTTACCATCTGCGTAAAATGTGCCATGGCTTTTCGCGCAAGCTCCAGGGGGTGACGAAGGGGTACTGTCGTGACCTTCAAACGTCACGGTACTGTGGTTTGAGACTGTATTGCATCAGCATAACTTAGATACACGATTGCTGTATAATAAAGATTTTCACGTTGCATTTTTTTTTTTATTATTGTTTTGGAATAACGTACTCTATACTGCTTTTCTACATGTCATTATCGCGGGAAAATCAATGTGTATCTTTTGTTTTGATTTTATTTCAAAACTTTTCCGTGTCATTGTGGACGATTTTTTTTTCCATGTTTTTGAAGTCCTGATTCCACGGGCAACGCCGTGCGCGTTCTGCTAGTGAGTATATATAAATAAGATGAAAACAACGTAAATTTTTTTGAAAATGCAAAGTATTAAAAAAAAATTAAAAAACAAAAATACAAGAAAAATTGTGTAAAATGAGGGATAACGACTAATTTTAATGATTTTTTGTGTGTCGTTAAGGAAAGAAAGGCACTAATTTCATATCAGTGGTAATTCTCTCCTCCAGAAGAGCGGTTTACCCTGATATTTTTTCCATTTGTCAAGTTTTTGTCTTTCTTTTTGTATGTGTTTTTGTTGTTTGTTTGCATTATTATATGATATACTAGCAGTACGCGCACAGCATTGCCCGTGGAATCAGGACTTCAACAAAATGGGGAGGGGGGGGGGAATGACCACAATGAGACGAAAAAGTTTTGAAAACAAAATCAAAACAAAAGATACACCTTATTGATTTTTCTTTGCAATAATGACATTTATAAAAACAGAAATGTAATATTTTTGCTTTTTCCTCTCGACAATGAGGCGAATGTAATGACGTTGCGAAAGCATATAACGTCACCTGCAGCGAGGAAGGTCACGTTGCAACAATGCATTCTGGGATGGTCCGGAGAAGCTCTCGCTGTTAAATCTTGCTAGCGAAAAAATTGTTTGAACTGATCAGGGAAAAAATAATTTTTTAAAAAAAGAAAAAATATATTTTAACCGTTTTTGTTTTAAATCCGACAGAAACGTTCCAGTTATAAGCTGAAAAAAAAATGAAATTGTAGAGATGTTAGAATGTCAGATTCGATAATTTGAAGAAATCTTTGTTAAAATTTACCATAAAAGTGACTATTTTTCAAAAATTTCTCAAAATTTAGTAAATTAGTTAGACGTATGAAACAAACTTCATTAGAACTGAAATAGTTTGTCCTTTCCAATGGTGTAAGTGTTTTATCGTACAATTATTCGAAGCCATACTATTGAGAAATAAGTGCGAAAAATCCCCCACAACAACACAAAATATTAAATAAAAAAATTTCTAGATTAAATTTTAAAATTCCGGCTTCGAGTTACATTCAGTCACCATTACGACTACCTGTGTGCCAAATTTCATGGCTGTAAGTGCAATAGATTCTTCTGGATGTCGCAGACACACACACGCACAAACATTGCCTTTTATAAGTATAGATTATCCCATATCATATAGCACATACAGAATTTGTTGCATTTTTTGTTATAATAATTTTTGGATATTGTATTTTAAAGGATGATGAGTTGAAAGAAATTGATGAAAACAGAAATAAAACTGCTGCAGCTTTTTCACCAATTAGGGCATCACCGCCTCTACCATCACCTCCACCAGAAAATGACTCAGAAATATTGCCATGTAATGAGCCACTTCCATCACCTCCGTAAGTTGCAATAGTATTTTTTTTGTAAATCATACTAATGAAGCTAAAATTTTAAGCAGATATCTGAATATTTGTATGGAATGTTTATATACACTTAAGCTGGTGAGGCATCAGTGCTATGTTATACATACCTTGTAGTTAAAAGGTAAAAAAAAAAAAAAAAGAGTCTACACCCATTATCAATGTGTTAATGATCTGCATACATCACAGATGTCAAGGTCACTTCTCTTTCTCCATATATGGAAACAGTAAAAGTGGCGATCCTTAGTAACTCTATACTTCTTGCACTACTGATGTTATAGTTTTGTTTAATATGGGAAAGTAGATGAAGATTGTTGTAGTTATTAACTGATGAGTCAACTGATTGTTAAAAAGGCTAGGCACACAAGCCTGCAAGTTAATTAAAAAATGAAACAAATCCTAAATTAATCCTAAAATATTCTGAAATTTATATCATGCTTAATTTTTATTTTAATTTGATTTAAGGATATTGTGCTTTAAAATGATATTTTTGCAAATTACATTTAGATTTTCATTACCTTATTTAGGGTTGCAACCCACAACTTAGGAAGTTCTGATCAGGAGTGGCATTAGAGCTTGACCGATGGGGGGCAGGGTTTCCCTGATAGGGGGCACAACCTGCTTTACAAGGAGAGGGGTGTAATGATGACCCTCTCAAATTTTCGTGAAACATTTATTTATTTATTTAGTAGTTAAATAGCCAGCTGGCTGCGTGGACGGGGTACAAAAATTTGCCCTAACAGGGAGAGCACAGCATCCCAACAAGGCCCCACCCCGGACACCCCACTGGCGCTACCCCTGGCTCTGATATAGAGTATATTGATTTGGAATTGCTCTTTGTTGCAGAAATAACAGATAGTGAATTCAGAAGTCATTCATATTATTTATTCATATGCATTTTGTAATATACAAAGAAATAAGTTAAAAAACAAACATATAACTAAAAAAGGAAGGTGGAGAAAGGAATAATTTTCTAGACTAATATACCTACAATTACTGTGATGTATGTGCAATCAATGTTGAAGATAAGAATATGCATAAAAGCACCAACTTCATTCTGCATGCTTGATTTGAATTTTCAGGAGTTCCAGTTTACACCTCAGCAAGTTGGGTGACAAGAACTATTTTCTTATTTTTGATTATTATTCTTTTACTTTTTTTGTAGATTATTTGTTGCTGAACAAAAGCAAAATAGCGGCAATGAAATGGTTGAAACTATTTATGCAAACTTAGAAATGTTGAAAATTCAATACTCTGTAGTAAGTTCTTCTTCTCAAACGAGTGCGTCAAATGAAAAACATTCTGTGAAATATTCAAACAGTGTGGGAGATATTGCTGCCAATGTTTCTTCAGCAGAAAGTAAGTTTTTTTCAGTCATAAAAGTGCTAAATATGCTGTTGTTACTAACTAGAATTAAAAGCTCATGATATATAGGCTGTTAATTAATTCTTTAGAATTTTTCATTTGACAATTACCTTTACAGATACATCTCATCCAGTCCTGTCAGAGTTTGTTGAAACAAAACCTCAAGTTGATGCATCATTTTTGGGAAAGGTATTTCAAAATCAAGAAGAAAAAATTTGGAGGTAATTTTTTCTGTTAATTAATTTTTATTTACACTTTGAATTCAAATTTCATATTCATGTATGGATATATCACCATTTGTTATTTCTAATAATTCCTTTAAAAATAATTTCTTATTAAAAAATGTATCTTTTTAAAATAAAGGAAAGGAAGGAATTTCAAATTTCTGCAATTCATTTGTTAGGCATCTTCTGTCATTTAAACTATGGTTCAAATTTAAAAAGAAAAGCATTCTAAAATAATTCCATGTTACTTCCATTGAGTCAAAAGTGAAAGAGAGGAAAAAAAGAATGATTACCATCACCCAAGCACTAACTACAGTAATTTGAGTTTCAAAATAAGAAGAGATTTATTATTAATTTGTAACTCAGATTTAGATTGCATTGAAAATCTTTCTTTAAAAAAAATCAAGCATAGGAGTTATTGTACCTTTATGAGTGTTTAGAAGATTAGAAGAAAGGGATTAGAGTAGCAGATACAAAAAAAAGTGATTCCATTTGTCACTGGGGGTTTGGGGTCATATTTACCATGTGTGTGCTTGTGTTTTAGATTCATTAAGCATTATGGCTATATGTTGGAGAATGTAAACTATATGTAAAATATTGATCTTTGTTATAACTTAACCATTGTTATGTAGAAAAATTACTTATTATATACTGAAAAAATTATGAATGAAATGGGTAATAAAGGATTGATTGCAGAAAAGCATACAAGAAAAATTATTATTAAATATTTTTTATTCTTGTTGAAAACTGCATGTGTATCTGAATTACAACTGATGTACATGATACCTGAAAAATGTTCATGTATCAAAGGACATTTTTTTTTTTTTGTTGTTGTCAGAAGGGCCAATAAAATAAATAATTTGAGATGATCAGACACAAAATGATCCCACAGGTGTGTGTTAATGTTCCAAGAATGGTGCATGTGCTGAAGGGTTAAAATGCATTGCTGGTTTGGAAAGGTTAAAGTGAGATTATACCAGCAGTTTATTGCTATTTCAGTAATAGATGGAATAAAAAAGTAACCTATTTTAAAATATTAAACAATTTACACACTAATTTATATAGTCATTACTTTTCTTTAGAGTCAAGTTTGAAATTGTAAACTGCTAAAACAAATTATTATTTAGTACCAAATAAAATATTTTCTGTGGTATGTGGTTTAATTTTTTTCACATATTTGAGTTGATAATATTTTGTCATAATCAAAATTTTCTTTTCTGTTTGATATTTTCCTACAATCAGAGATTTAGATATTGGATGATTTAATTTCAAATATTTGTTTTTGTAGATTTATCTTTAAAATTTATATCTAGCCATATATTATGGGCAATAATTTTTTCAGATATTAGCTTTTATTTTATCTGTAAACGAATTTTTAAAAATGTTATTTATAAAATATTTAGGTTAATGATTCCTTCTTTAGTTTGTCATAGAAAGTTCTTGTTTTAGTTTTGAAACTATATTCAGATGCATTTTGAAAAATCTTTAATAATATTTTTATTATACATCATTATTATATGAGAGAATTTCAAAAAAAAAAAAAGTTATAACTTCCCTTCCTTTCTTCCTAAGAAGTTTTGTTCCAATTATTTATTAGTATTTTCCTGTTATCCTTATAGATAGTTCAATAACTTTCTGCATATAAATATGATTTTTTTTGTATACGTAAAGTGTGTAGTTATAAAAATTGCCTTTACTTTTTTGTAATAATCAGCTTATTATTGATCAGCTGAGCTTTATGAATTTAATAGGGGAGGGGAAATGCATATTGCTAACATTTATTCCATTTTGTATTTTTACAACAGAATTTGTAGTGGCAGTATGTAAATATTTATTTGTCTTGTTGGTCTGAATATTTTATGTTAATTTCATATTTTTTAAAAGAATATTACAGAGGAGGGAGGTGACGATTAATTGTTTTGTTTGTAAATTGTGACGTGTTATTGTAGTAAAAAAAGATTAACATTGATAGCATTTCTTTTTCAAGGGAAGTTATGAAATGAAGGAATAGCAACACTTGTTTTCTCTTTTTGTGTTTTACTTGGATTTGGTCTTGGTTCCTTCAGTGTCTTGGATGTAATTGAAAAAAACCTCTAAATTTATTTGAATGAGAAATACAAAAATTTTAATAAAAAAATTGGATTATATATTTATTAGTTTGAATTTTTATAAGAAGTATTGCCATTATTTATAAAACACATGATTAACAAAATAATTTAGGTTAGAGCCATTGACAGTTAAAAGATTATAACGTCTTTGTCTATAAACTTAATATATATATATATACTTTTTGTGAGAGTGCATTAATTATTGTAGCATCAATAATATGCTGAATAAATGTGAGTTTTACTTTTAAAATTAAAAAAATATATAATACTTCTTTCAGTAACATTGACTGCTGTCTAGTTTCAAACTGAGACTTTAATCTGTTATCTCCCTCATAAAAATAATTTCATTCAGTCCTTTATGAAACAATCTGAATATTAAGTTGTAATTTATACAAATTTTGCTCATCACATTTAATTTAGCTCTTTATTCAATAATTAAAATATTGATATTTTGTGAAATTTCTTTAGTACTGAGCTGTTCAGTCTGAAAGATTTACATAAATTATATTTAACATTAAGGCATTTATATAATTCTTAATAGTTTCTGATTTTTTTTGAGTCATGAAAATGTACATAACTTTTTTAAATAACTTGTCAAAAAATGTTAAAAGGATTTTCAGTGATTATAGCTCAATGTTTTTCATTAAAAGTAATTAACTTATTTAAATTTTTCCCTTCTTTCTTCCAGAAGAGTACTTAATCTTCCCTTCAATAGTGCATATTTTACTACCTCAGTACCAAAAGCAAAGTTTCTTACTCGTTACACTTCTAAACTTCAACCCAACAAGATGACTGAAGTGAAGGAACTTTCTAATGAGAAGGTAATCAATTATCTACAGTCTTCTATAGTTTTTATTATTCATATAGGGCTGTGCATTCAATTGTCTTAATAATTTTTTTTCCTTTTATGTCAAGTAATCTTTCTGAACAATACGTTAGCTAATATGAATGTGAACAAATTTCTGTTGGATGAATTTTTTTTGTCAGATTTGATGATTCTAAGGTTTCTTCGTTCTGGCTAAAAAGCGTGAACAATACAATCATGGAAGTATTTGAAATTTGTTAGTGTGTATTATTTGGGTACCAAGTTTAATTTTAGAATTTATTGCTGTAATTGTGAAAACTTCATATCTGATTGGTAACATTATTTCCATTATCTGTCATAATTTTTTAATTCAAAAACTATTTAATGAAGTTTTGCATTTATGGATAGATCTAATTTTACAATCATCATCTGAATGGTTATCAAGATCATCTGAAAATTACATGACTGCTGTAGCTTCTCATACTTTCTTATTCAATTTTTTATTGTTAACTGTTAATTTTTGCATGAACACTAATTTCAGCCACTATATAGCCCAAGAAATAAGATTTCAGCTTCATAAGTGAAATGTTGTAGGCTTTATCCTTCAGCAAGTCATATATTCGTGTATTTCAGCTTTCACAGGAACTTTTACACCTTTAATTGAAGAGAACTGCAGTTCTTTAAATTCACTTCAAGTTCTATTATCATACTTTGCGATTCTGCAAAGATCTCTAAATATTTAATCGAAGCTTGTGATTTCTTTTCAGGTTGCTTAAATTTGATTTAATGCTGTGACATTACCCATTGTTACAGATTCTTCTTTATGAGCAAATTAAACAATGCCCTTGCACATAGCTAAGTAAATAGATTAATTCTTTATTTTGTGGAACTCCCAATGAGTTAAATTTTTAACAAAAATCAATTACTTCTTTTCTTAATAGGTATACTGTCTCTTTACTCCACAACTGATCTGACTGCTGATTAGTTAGTTTATCTCTTTGGCATTATTTACTGAGCCACCATGTGAAATGCTGTTGGTACATCAACAACTTTGTTTTTCCATTATTCATCTGAAAATTGAAAGAATTAAAGCTATATTTTCAAAAAAAAATGAAGTTAAGTGATATGAAATGATGGGTATGTTTACAGAAATGCATTCTCAAAATGGTAATGTCTAATCATTTTAAAAGGGAAGGGGGTATCTTAGAGACAAAGAGGGTTGATTAGTTCAAACGTTTTATGTTTTTTCACCAGCATTTAAATCAAATATTTTTCATTGCTATTTTCTGCGATGTAACTCAAGCATCAAATGATGTGTGATGTAGTTAAAAATATCACATAGTTTTCTACTGTATGCTTCTGGAGAAATTCTGAAATTCATATGTAATACTAGTTTCAATCTTTTTTTTTTTCCATTCTCTTCACTTCTGAAATATATCAGTTGTGTGGTATTGCAGCATTCCCAACTTTTTTCAATGTATTAATTAAATCACTAGTTTATTTAATTTTGTATGCAATATTTGATTCCATCAATAATCTAACACTGTCTATCTTTCATCATTTTCAATCTTCAGGGGGGGGGATGCAAGCAGTGGCGGCGATTGGGTGAAAAAAGTGAGGGGGCAAAATGTTTACTGATATCTAAAAGTACCCGGGAGTTTAGGGGGGTAAACAATAAAATTAAAAAAATTTGTTACAAAATTTGTTAGTTTTCCCGAATATTATTGCTTTTCTGTGACTACTAGTTTTAAACAGCTAAAAAGAAATAAAAATTTATTTTTTTCCAGAAAAGTAGGGGGCCCCCCCCCCCCCCTACTCGTTGTCACTGAACAGAAGCAATGGCTAATACTGAAAGCAGGGGTGCCTTTACATGTTTTACTTATCCAGAATGTGCCTGTTTGTGGAGGGGAAAAAAATCTACTTGGGAACTGCATAACCAGTTTCAATTATTTCTTTCTGCTGCACACATGCAGTAACATAGCACTGTTTTATAATTTTTTTTTTTTTTATGTGGCTTTCAGCTGAATGGAAGATTGTAAAAATCATAGCCCCAGAGATGTTAGAAATGAGTCTTTTCAATGTGGAATAATTTTTCACAAGTTCAAAATGCAGAAATAAAATGAAGGATAATTAACATTAAATAGAAAATTATTTTAAAATAATTTTTATTGTATTTAAATTTAAATGAATTTTTTTATAATTAAATGATTTTATCATTAATTTTTACTTGCAAATGTTAAGGAGTCTGAAAGACCTCCATGATTGCAATATTTTCCTGTGTTTGTCCCATTTAGGGAAAGTTTTAGAACCCCTGACTTAGAATGAAACATGTAGCTTCGGAAATTACAACTTCTTCAAAAATCAATAATTGTATTCCCATGTAAAAATATCACACCTATAGATAGATTAAATTGATCTTTTTTTTCCCCCTTCTTTTTCAACATTAGGAAGAATAAAATATGTTCCGAGGCGTACTATGAATCAGAATAGGTTACATGCAATTGCAATGATTTCAAGGGATGAAAAAATTTTTCAATATTTACAAGAACATCAAGAAAAAAGTTTTTGATCTTTTCACTGCAAACAAAACAAAAAGGGTGGATTTTATTTTTAATTAATTTTCAATAATACTAATAAATAGCATTCAATTAGGTTATCTTTACTTTAGTTATGCCACAAATATATTTTTTTTATCTAAACTGATAAAAAAAATAATAATTCCCCACATGTTTATTTATTGTAAACCTTGCACTGCATGATCATTTGATTTTTCAGCTGAAGTCATATAAATCTTAAGAATGAATGTAGTAAGGAATAGGGTAATTGAAAAATTAAGTTTGAGCTTAATTTTTTAAAACTTATTACATTTTTACTTGAAATAAATATTAAGTAAATTGTTGTATTAACTATGTATTTAACAATTCAAAATTAATTAAGGCAAAAAATGCTAACGACACAAAACATGCATCAGTACACAATGAAGAGTTAAAAGTTACAGCAATCCCATGATTGCATCACACTATCTATCACTTTCACTTATTGCACATGTTGCTTGTTGATATATTCTATTTTCCTTTCTTATGAATCTATAGAAATGTTCCAATATTTAACACAGAAGGGATTATATCTTGCGTTTTGTTGGATTCCTGTTTATGCAGGTATTTTAGGTAATGAGAAAGCAAAATGAAGTATCTAAAATTGCTTCTCTGACAATAGAAAACTTTGTTATATTAAATAATGCTGTACAGGCCATTAGAAATTTAATGATGAAAGTATTTGGGACTAACAGCAGTCTAATAAGTTGCATGAATTCCACCCTTCTGTCAGACACACAAGAACTGTTAATTTATATTGGAAACATGATATCACATTGACTTGCCTCAGAATTGGTCATACCAGATTTACACATGAGTATTTGCTTTGATCAGAGCCTGCTCTGATTTGCTCAAGGTTTCAATGTATTCTTTCAGTAAAACATTTTAATAGAATGTCCAAATTTTAACTTCTGCAGACCTAACTGATTTGGTTCAAATAATATCACCTTAAGAGATTTCATGGAAGAAATTCCCCATCCAAAACTGTTTTTGTATCTTAGAGATATTGGTTTTGACAAACTCATTTGTGCATTTTTTATATCTGTATACTTTTCATTGAAGACCACTTTTATGGATGATTGAAACATGAAAACATCTATTCACCTTGTGTTGTCACAGCATAGTCAAATATGGCTCTTGTGCCAGAAAACTCAATACAACCAACCAATCTTTCGTATGAATCATTAATATAACACCTGTGCTTGTTTTAATTCTGCATTGATGCAATTGAAGGAGCCTTGTCTTTTCCTTTCTGAGTTTTCGATTTGTTTCTTTATACTAGGGAGTGTACTGCGATGTTTAAATGCTTTATTCACATTTATAACCGCAAGCCATAATACATAATACCAATCTGAATATTCAAAGTAGCAGGTTTTAGTTTCCTTTTCATGAATTGTAAATCTGTAAGGATTGTTTCTAGTACACTTTAAGCAATTGTTCATTTACAAGTTTGGGAACACAAATGTTTGATGAAATCTACCTTTAGATAGTAAAATTTCTGGATTAAACTTACTGGGTTTCTTTTATTGTTGTGTTTTAAATGCATATGATTTTTTAAGGACAGTTCTCAATAATATGGTATTCAATACTGTTGATATTAATGTTTTCAATTTTTTTGCTTTAGGGAAGAATTAATTGCAAAGTCTTAGAGAAAGTGGATATTTTGCTGGAAGAAGAGCTGCTCTGCAAGATGAGTTCCTGATAAAATGAGGGTTAAGGAAATAGCTACTTTCAAATAAGTTAGAGCTTCAAAATGAATTAGAAAAAATTGAAATCATGTTCAGAATTGGAAAAATTACTATTTATTATTATATATCTATGGAAGGTGCTACGGACTAGTACTCTTTTGATTTTGCCATCTAATGCTTCTGCTGTGAAAAGGTAATTGCATTTATAATGATGTATTTTTTTTAAAGGTTGATACGCCCATTCCTGTTAATTAGGAAATGTTTTTTTTTGTTGTTAGATTTACATGGTTTTAAAACAAAAGGTATTGGGCTAACTTATGTATATTTAATAAACAACCAAAACATAAAATTCGAAAGATACTATTAGAAATTATATGATGGACGGCTCGTGGTTTAGAGATTACACTAATTTTAAATTTCAGACTGATTTAAAATACACTGATTTTTTTTTAAGCAGAATGGATTTTAAAGTCGTTTTTATTTGAAATTAGTAAATCTGACTGTTATTTTCAGTAGACTTTTAGTTTATTCAATTATATATTTTTTTTGGTTTCAGTAGTTTACGGATCCATAGTAGAAAATTGCTATGTTTATAAGTAATATGATTGAATTGTTTGTAATTAAATTTTAACTATCAATTAGGATTGGAATACCTTTCATGCATCCCCTTTGTCTACTTTTGGAATTACATTCCCTTTGGAAATAGTATTGGCATGATGTGTGTTTATTATTGTGTGATGTTTTATGAAGAATTGGCTCAAAAGAGCTGAATGTAAAATTTTCTTCTGTGCTATGAGAGTGAATCAATATCGCAGAAGCTAAGAATAGTTTTATAATCAATAAAATGTCATTTGAATATTTTAAATTTATCAGTTATATTCTGTGTTGTATCTTTATATTTTAAATAACTATAAAATGAACTAACTTTCAAAGTTATTTTAATTTTCATAATCAAAAGTTTTGTTTGTTTGAGGGCTACTTGGTATATAATTAAATCAGCAATTACTACAAAGATAACTAATTTTTTTTCTTTCTAGGCAAATTTAAAATATTTTCTTAGTAATGGATTGGTAGTATGTGGAAAGAACTAGAAACAATTTGATATAAATGACAATAACTATATTTCATAAAGCAAATCTAGAATGAATGGATGTTAATCTAGAAGACATGCACAAAATACTTTGCCATGACTAACAGAAAATGTAGCAAAAAGAAATCCAGCTTTTTTATTTTATATAATTTAGAAAAGGCTAATAATGGTATATTTTTTTAAATGATCTTTGTTATTTTGTTTTTCCTATATTCAACCTCTGTTTTTATATTATTAGTGTCGTAACTTCCCATTCCTTTCTTATTTGAACACAGATTCTAGACAGGGTACTTCCATATTCACATATATATATATATAATACAGTAGACATTTTATTATGTACATGTTGGTTTCATGACAGTGGATGCATAATTTAATGATGTTCATAAGGTGTTATTTTTTAAAGACAAGAATAAACATTGTGAATGATGAAATGTACTAGCAACTTATTCTTCAGCACCCCATCTTATATCCAACCTTATTACAATATTTTTTTTAAATTAAAAAAACATCTAGCTGTTGGCATTCATCTGTGACATTCATATATAATAACAATAATTAAATTACAATCTAATGGCTATAAATAAATGTGCCAAACATACATTTCATCAATATAATCAGGTATTTTTTCCCCTTTCCTAGATTAGCTTCTTGAGACAAAATTATAGAAACTCACCCAACAATGTGAAGAAGGAAGCTCTTCATCTTCAAGGATAATTGATAATAAAACAAACAAGTATTCATTTTACTTGCAAAGTATTTCACTAAGGATGAACACTTTGGTCTATCATTTTATTAAGATGAAAGTCAGAAAGCTTTTTGATGGGCTACAAGGTTGAGAAAAAGGTAGATTGGGGAAGAACAACTGAAAACTCTAACAAACAGTTAAATCATTAATTTTCTGTTGAAAAATGAGAGTTTTACAATTGTATATATGCAGGTGTTTTCCAAAACTGTACTACCAAATCTGCAGCTCTAACTATCAGCTCAAATACACCAAATTTGGTAGGAGGACTAATGACCAGCATGGGAAAAGATTCTATGAAGAAAAAAAATCACTTCGAGAAAGTTGCTGATAGGAAATGTGGCACTGTTGCAGTCTACACAGCTGATATTAGACAAGTGAATAGCAAAAGGTACAGTGCAACACCTCTGAGTGCTGCAAATGGGTACCCCAAATGGTTACAGAACGTATTTAGTGCATGTAAGAACTTGATTCAATAAAGCACTTCTTTGTGAGGATTCAGAGATCCATGATGTGAGGCCTATTGCGTTCAAATCATAAGTAGTAGTCAAGCGTCTCCCGTTGAGGTAAGTAGTGAAGTTTGGAGGGTACCAGCTCCAGATTAATGATCTCGTCGTCTGACGAGGTTCAAAACCGAGTCCGTCCCAAAATAGCCCTCGTGTTGCCTCAAGCGGGGCGTTAATAACTAAACTAAGCTTTGCGAGGCAGAGCACTTTTCGATGCAACCGTCTTAGCTAAGTAGACCATACGTCACGCGCAGCATTTCCATCTCTATTCTCCCGGACCCTAACTTTGTGCTGCACCGTGGGGTTATTTAAAATTATCTTTGTGGGTTACTGATCTTAACGTCTTATTAACATAATAGCCGATGTGCAGCCATTTCTGGTAACTATTTTACCAAGTTTCTTTGTTATTCAATTTATTCTAATTTTTTAGTTGTAGACTGCAACAGCACCACATTTCCCCATCAGTGACTTTCAGAACTATTTTTCTTCTGAGACCTTTTCCCCTGCGTCATTAGTCCTGTCGGTGGGGCATTTCAAGCAACTATTCGTCGAGCTAAGATGTCGATAGTGTCAGTTTAAACAAACCCACCAACTATATGCAGGGTATGCACTCTAATCATGGCTCAATAGACAATTTCTACAAACCGTTGGAGGCGCTATACTTCCAATTGAAAAATGCTTTTAAATGACCTAAGGAATTATATTGTTATAAAAAGTACTGGTAGGGTGTATAGAATGGATTAACAGAAGCAGGATAATAGAAAAAAAATGACATTTGTGAATATTCCAGAAGAACAGAAATCTAGCACGAGCTAACAAAACTAAAAGCAGCACTTTTATAAATTAATATCATTTTAACAGATCTTCAATAAATATCAGGCACAACACTTTCAATGGCGCTCAGTTCACCAACCACTGCAGTCAAACTCCAACTAACTCAATCTACGGTTTGAGCTTGCTTTATATATCTTTCCTCGGAAGTGACATCACATAGTAATCTCTAGAAGGTTCTTACGATATTCCTGCCTCTAGTAGAGATGGACTACAATTCATGAATTTTCTATAGGTTTTGTCGTCAAAATCAGGTTACTGGATTGACTCCCAATAAAACTCTTTCTTATTAGAATTAGCATGTCAGGAAACAACTTTAACCATAGCAATATTTCATTGTTTGAGCAAATTAAATGTACTGCTGATGTAGATTCTAAATTTTTATATAGTCTCCTGGTCTTGTTGGTGTTGTTTTAGTAAAATATTTTGACATAGCCATTTTAAAAAGCTTCCCTCTTCAACTAAAACTAACAAAGTTGAAGCTTCAAATTTTCAATTGTTTGTGTCAAATTGTGCCTGGAGGAAAAGCCATTGGTTGATTGGCAGATCTTTTCGGCGTGGTCTCTAGTGTAAAATCATCCAAAACAAGTGATATTTCCAAAAGCTTCATAACTTGCTGAGTTTTGGAGTAAAGCAGTGGACCTTTTTCTCCTATTAAAATATTTATGCGTCGGATATTTTGCAACTATATCACTAATAGGACAATGGACGGATAAAAATTTAGACTTTTATCATCATTTTCACCAAATGCATTATTCACTCGGGGATGGCAATAGATCATTTTAAGTATTTTTCCAGGTAGTGCTTATGTACCCCACTATCTTTAATGGGTTTTAGAAATTAGCTATTGGATACGATTAAATTTGAATATCCTGAACATACCTTAGCTTTTAAGTTAAAAGATGCTGGTATTTATGCAGCAACTTAGCAAAATTTTTTTTTTTGTTTGAAATCCTTTTATTAGAATGGTATTTTGCTATTGTTGAAAACTTTTCATCCTTTACTCTCAA
>BGPR01004648.1:0-107624 GCA_013235015.1 Araneus ventricosus | reverse complement strand
CTGTTTTACACTCCCCTCTATCTTCTACTTTTTGATTTCTTAATTCTTTTCCTCGCACGGATCAGTATAAGTTTATTGGAAAATATTATCTGAAAGCTGATTGCATTATCATACTTTTATCCCTTTGGATCCAAATCAGCCACACAAACCTCATTTGCGATTGTATTTCCAAATAACATTAAAAACCTTTCTTTTTAGTTCAATTTTTACAGAAAAAATTTTAGATCATCAACAAGATTTCAAATAGACACTTTGAATGCTACGTGATATACATCAATTCTTTAAATGCTTTAGAATCAGTAAAATCATAGTATCATTATTATCACCGTCCTTTTTTACAATTTTAGATATTTATAAAACTTTATTATTGGACTTTTACCATTTTATTTTACTGGATACTTGCACATGTTAGGATAAATAAGAATAAACAAGCTGACAACTCTCCTAAATTAGCTTCTGTTTTTCCCAGTACATCGATTTCTGCATGCGATAAAAAAACATATTAAGAACATTTTTATTCAAACTGGCTAATGCAGAGGAGTCTGGAAAGATGAAATAAGCTGCATGCAGATAAACACGCAACACCATATTGACTTTCTTTAAGTAACAGAAAAAGTGACACTACTCTAACACGCCTTCGCATTGGATGTACAAAAATTTGCACCTAGGCATTTGTTTCTAGGAGAAGAAATGGCTCTTTCATGCTGACGGTGTGATTGTGTCGTATCTGTTTGCCACGTTCTCAGAAAATGTCCTTTTTAAAAACTCTTAACGTCTGCGTTAGTTTCAAATAACTTCAATTGCACTCTCTACGTTTACTGGTAATATTCCACTCTAATAACTCTTTGTAGTTCAAACTTCATAGGATTTTATTCTTCGATTTAGATAAGTCTTTGCAGTTTGTGCCGTGATTTTACAGTTGAGACCACTTGAAGCTCCATAATATACCACATTCACAAATCTTTTAGCCATCGATTTCAGCTAGGACTCTCCTTCAGAGGCAGTTGCCCCTCATTCGCTCGTGGAATATTTGCTTAGAGACATTCCCACGTGTTGAACATGCATGGAAACCATGTACACCGGGAAATAGAAGTCTCGGTAGAGCTCGTGGATTCTCCTTCGGTCCTTGCTTTTGGCTGACCGGTGTGGTATCAGCAGATTGATACACTGAATGCATAGATCGACTAATGAATAAGCCACGGTTAACCTACTGAAGTGATTAACCTTCTAGGGTTAAGATGAATACCGAGGGGGTGGACAGAGGCTTAGGAGGCCCCGACCCGAGTTTTTACAATTATATAGGCACACAGACATTGCTATTGCACTACTCTTTAGGACAAAAAAAAAATTAAGATCTCGAGATGTAGATATAAAAAAAGATATATTTGCCTCATTTATAAAAGAGATTCTTAGTTTTCACTCATCTTTTAGACACGAAATAGAAAAATATTCGCCAATATCCACTTGCAGATCTATTAGCCACCAAACTTTCCTGGAGTGTGTATTGCTTTGGTGCTATTTATAACCATTCTTGTCACCACAGCTAGTGCTGAACTTTCGTTTTCAAAATTAAAATAAATAACGTCTTTCTCCAGGAATTTCATGGGGCAACAGGAGTTGCGTAATCGAACAATACTGTCAGCTGAACACCCTTTCCCGCGAACGTTGGGTTTTGAGGAAGTAATTGATATTTCTACAAAAGAGAACGCTCGAAATAAAAAGGAAATTAATTAATTGCAAAATATTAATTTATCAAAAGTGTCAAATAAATATGAATTATTTTCCTCGCCCTTCCTAAATTAAGCTCGAACCAGCCTCGACCGATTTCGATAATTTTTATTATTATAGAGCTTATGCCGTCTAGATATATATCATCAAGGTCGTCTGCCCCCCCATTTTCGGTGCAAATCGAAAAACATTTCTATATGGGAAAAAACTCTTTAGACAGTTCATCAACCACAACCAGCCGACGATTTGATAATTTTTATTTTATATAGAGCTTATGACGTCGCCTGCCCCTACCACCCCATTTTCCGAGACAAATCCAGAAAAAACATTTCTCACTATACATTCTCTGTTTTTTCGATTTCGTTCAAAAATGGGGGTAGGGGCAGGCGACCCTTGATGACATATCTAGACGTCATAAGTTTTCATATGAAATAAGAATTAGTGAAATCCGTCCAGTGGTTGGAGCTGGCGAACTGTCTGAATGTTTTACCATATTATTTTAAATATATAGATTTTCTCCCCGGTTACCTCTAAGGTCGTACACCTTTTCGGGTAGGTTAAGGTTTGGAATTATTACGGCGTCTAACTTATCAAAATAGACTCGTCTGCAGGGGTGTAGTGGAGCCGGAACGCCGTCCCGGCACTGCTTTTTTATACGAGAAATAAATAAGGAAAAATTTTGAAAACGACCTTAAATCAGCGGGATTTTTTTCATCCAGGTTAGAGCGTTCCGGCACTGCTCATTTTGTGACTACGCCACTGCTCTTCTGATATCCCATAATGCTTAACTTATCAGCCACCTTCTCGCCAGAGCCAGGAAATAATGATGTTTAATTTTCTAAGGACCTAACAATTACATTTTCCGGTTACCTCATACTCATATCCCGTCATGGGTGAATGTGGTCAATTTCAACTCGGGGGAGCATCAACTATTACGCAAGATGATACGATAAATAGTTACTCGGATCTTTATATATACATAACCTCTTACTTGCCCTTACACTGAACGTTAAAGGTAGGTGGATTCTATGTACAGAAAACAAACGAGCAAGAAACACAAAATATGCATAAAAAATTAACTAAAGCAACAAATGATATAAGGGAATCAGCAAAGAGCTGCTCCCGCCCTGCCTTAACATCCGGGTCAATTGAATGATAGTTTGTCACGCCGTCAATACAGAAACTGAGGGTTGATCATAACGCCATCACCGACCGCTGCCCAATCCCTCCCGCAGGAGGAATGTCCCGTCATCGGAGTGGAAGCAACTCAACCTCACGCCATTACTATACTCATTAGGGAAGCGGGAACCTGCTTGCTTATCCGACGGCTTCTCATTCACGTACTCATGGTACCCCCTCAGTGGAAGTGATGTAACGGGGAGGGGGAACCCCGCAAATATAAAGAATTCCGAAAAGCAGAATATTTTATATATATAATTTTAAAATTATGGAACAGCTGTCGGCAATAATAATTCCCTGATTTTATTGACCTCGTTTATGAACGGCCGCAAACTATATCTTTAAATAAATAAATTTGACATTTAAATTGTAGAATCATCCGGGAAATAAGTTATGAAGGAACAAACGCTTATTCAATTTGTTATTGTCAATTCAATTCTCTTCGAGCGGAAAGGAAAAAAAAGAAAAGAAAAGGAAACCTTGCTCTTGTTAGAAAATTGCTCTTCAATAAAACTTCCTTAAAATCTAAGAATTTTGTATTACTTTTCAGTTTATATAAGGTATATTTTAACAAATGCCTTGTAATTAAAATTCTCATGAAAAAAAAGCGTTTCCGAATTGTTTTGACCCAAATGGATATTTATGCTTCAAACTGAAGAAATTGTATACTTTGCATTGTATATTCTCTGTAGATTTAAATTAATTAAAGAAATAATTAACGGAAGAGTTAATACGTTTTTTTTAAATTTATTAATACCAGGAGTCTAACAAAATTTATTACAGGCCACCTTTATTATGCCGATAATCTGACGACTTTCATTTACAAAAAAATACCAATCTGGGATTAATATATTTCCTTATTCAAGATTAAAACAAAACGGAAGATATATTTAAAAGAGCCGTACGGGAAACGGAAGTTTGGGCCATAGTTACCACTGTTGAGGTACATGCTTTCTAATTCCAAACATGCCTGCTTTCATTAGAGCAAAGATTCCCAACTTGTGGTTCGGGGATACGCGAAGGACCAGTTGGGGGTCCGCGAACTCAAACTCGGCAATGGCGGACACAAGAAAACATAAGGAAATAAAAATGTTAACAGAATTTTGTTGCCCCAAATTCGTGTGAAAAGTAAAACTTAAAATTGTGCCAGACCTAAACCTACCCTCAAAACAAGAAAAAAAGAAAGCAAAAGGAAATGTAATTTTTAGCTATCCTTGTAAATTAATGCGAAATTATTACAATACTGATTTCATCTGTTTTGACGTTGAACTAATACTATTGTAAAAATGGAATAAAACATAAATTCAAAGATAAGTTCTGCACATGTTATAAATTCCAATCATTTGATTCTTAAGCTTACCTAGGCACTTAACATTATTGATAAAATCTTCTTTGTATAGACGGATGCTTGGCGGCGGGGGGGGGCCCCCATGACAATAGGGGATAAGCGAAAATCAAACGACTAACGCGAAAGAAAAAAAGTTTGGGAACCGCTGCATTAGAGAATAATCAAAACGCTCTATAATGAACATTTGATTGTGGAAATTCTGTGATTATCATTAGTATTATGCCATCGAAATATCTTCCTTTATAATTCTAAATGTTTTCGGCTACAAATTCATTTCAAAACTTTATTTTAAAGAAATTATAATCCAAATCACCCTTACAAAAGTTAATAAAGAACCGCAGCGAGGTATAAAAATCTTCCCATCGTATTTTCATTTGTAATAAAATGACGTAATCTTACACGTTGCACATGCATTAACACATTACTTATTCATATCACTTACGTGCTGAAATTCTATCGATTACTAATTCTAAGACACACAAATCCAACAATAAAAGTACCTTTCGCGACGCAACGGTAAATTCGCGTCACACGAAAAAAATCCGCGTTTTCCGGAAGGGTAGAAATCGACTGTACAACATGCCAAGAATCAGCCAAATTCCCTCTAAAATCGAAAATACTTTGGCGCGTTTGGGATTTGGCGACACAAATCGGAGAGGAAAGATACCAGCAACCCTTACCATCCCTGACCGACTTAGCTCCGGCATATTGGTGATAGAACTCGAAACCAACGACAGAGATGGTGTGTTGAGATCACAGCTTTTATCTCCTGAAGAGAAGTTAACATTTTGGGGAAGGACACTTATACGTGCAAAGAAAGGAGTGGAGCTTCGAATATTAAGTGCTTTTTTTTGTCCTGTGAACTACTACACCCGGGAATAGAGGTTGTTGTGTCTGGCGTGGCCTGGACTGTGTAGAGTAGAGGTGGATTCTCTTGTCAAATTGAAAGCTATGTGCAAATCTTCGGATTGCTCGATGAAGATCTTTGACAGTGCCGATTTAGAAATTGCTATTAAACAGTGGAATGACCTTAAGATGAAATTCGGCTGCACTTCGAGAGAGTTGGTGAGTGCCATCTTTAATTTTTGTGTTTAAAATTTTTCTGGCATGATCGGAGTTAGAAAGTTCCGAATGAAGAAAACTGTATGAACGGTTGAGACAGTCAAAGTTAAATCTTAAGCTGTTTAAGAAAGCTATAATTGCCTCCCTTTTTACTTAATATTTGTTTACATCCTTGAGCTTCTGCATTACAAAGATAATTTTTGTCTGTACATTGAATAGATTTTATTATAAGAAATATACTCCTAATTTTGGAGCAGATATTCGAAGAGATTTTTTAAAATTTCCAAATTTATGAGTATTTAACTTACGATTGGATTTTTGTAAAAGAAAAGTATAATTCATGATTCTTAGAAACGGAATAATTGGTGAAGACTTTTCATAAATTTACAAATTTTAATGATGCTCAATTTCTTTTGTATTAAGACATGACATTATAAATATGTTAGCTTAACTCTCAAACTGATATATAAAAGCTTATATTGAAATTTAGTCAACATTGTGGGCATTTCTTATACTGCTAGCTTGCAAAGCTAGTATAAAAATGCAGTAGTTCGTCGTATTTTTGTTTTTTCAGCATAGTAAAGCGCAAACAAACTTCAGTAAAATTTTATGTACTGGAAAGAAAATCTGTTATTGATACATGACATTAATAAGTGTGCATTTTTGAAATTTTTCGGTTATGACTACGTAAAGAAATAGACCATTTTTAACACATTGCACTTAAAAATTTAACACATCTTAATCTATTCGTCGGTGAGCATAAGAAAATGTTATCTGTAAACTCGTTAAAAAACTATGTGTTTTCGAGTTACAATAGAAGGAATGTGAATTAAATTTTAATAAATTTACGATTTTCTGAAAAGGACTGAATTGCCGGATTTCTTTAAATGGGTTATATCGACACAGCTGTTCCTATTGCACTGCTGAAAAAATATAAAGAAATGGGTGTATTTGAATAGACTAAAAAATCTTGTGTTTTATTTGAAGCAAGATTTCGCATCAATTTTCCATTGCGTTTTCATCTGAAACATTCTTTGCATGTTTAATATTGTATATTTTATTAAGGTCTCATGCTAAGACTTTTGAAGAATTTCCTTTCAATACATTATCTCTGAGGAAGTAAAATTTTAAATTTTGGAATTAAAAATGCATTCGACTTTCGAAATTTCGAACAAGTTACGTAAAATGATGAACTCATGCGCGAATGGCAAAATCCGCTTCCGCTGATCAAATCCGGTGTTATTTTTAATGCAGCCACAAATGAAATAAAATTAGTTCTTCCAATTGGTTACTAAATTGCAATTCTTCATCGACTGTCAAGGGAGAAGAACGCTGGACAACACACGGATTATTTATTACTTTTTGTTCTTGGTGAGTAATCTGAACATAATTTGTCACAATCTTAGCATCCTTTCCTGATAGTTTTATCTCAACGTTGTTGCCAAGTCGTGTATGGATATTTTTTTTAACTATCTGGATAGATTTTATTATCAATCTATTGATTGAAAACCAAGATATATCTTGTATTTGACTATCTTTTTGGAATATCGTTGTATAGTAAAACGTGTAACTCTGCTTTGACTATCTTTTTGGAATATCGTTGTATAGTAAAACGTGTAACTCTGCTATGTAAACGTGAACTCGCGATATCCTATGGAGACAATTTTTTTTGAGAAATATCTTAACTTATTATGAGTTGTTATACATTTTGTTAAGCATTATATGATCTGTAAATACATTGCTTATACGGTAGCGCATTTTGCGTCCTCTGTGTTACTGAATTACGCTAATTAGTAAAATCCCATATATAACTGTTTAGGTTTTAATAAAAATAGATATATCACATAATCAATAACTGTAAAGATCATGTTACTTTCTGTAGGATCATAAAACGACTGCCCCCATAAATGTATAAAGAAATGTTGCTAATTTTAGTTGCTGTGTCAGATTGTTTATTTAATACCATGATAGCGAAAAATTCTGTAAAGAATACCGTCAGTTTGTTAGTCGATTTGTAAATATTTTATTTAATTAAATTCAGTTCAGTTCAAATGCTCTGTTAGCTAGCAACGGATGCATTTTTGTATTCAAGGTTGTGTTTGACGTTGAACGCATTTTGGAGAAAATAACACGCTCGTCTTTGACTTCCGTTTTGAATATTTAATGAGCAGGAGTTACAGAACTGTAATCACACTGTTAAATGTATATCTAGAGTTAAGAGATTCGTTACACAGTGTTTAGAATTCTAATAGCTTCTGTTTTATTATGAACATATTTGATTCAAATGCGATTGAGTTTCACTTAAGATGTTAAATTCAATTAAATGTACAGATGGAAAATTGTCTATGTTATGTATTAAACTATTCAATTTATTGTTAATGGAATGTATGATAGAGAAATATTGACAGTCTGTAAAAAGCAAAACCTTTATTTGTAAAATATCATGTTACAAACCTTTATTAAATTTACTACCACCTGCAATATTATATTTACTGGTACTTACTTTTCTCTATTTTCTATAGATACAAATATCTGTTTTTAAGTTTTTTTTTTCCCAACTGATTAATCGTTAAAGACTTTCAATATTAAATATTGCTATTATAACGCTAAAGTACCGTAGGTTTCGGAGTAAGCCTCATCTGAAATTGCATGCTTCCCAACCTAAATAAAGGATATCTCGAAATTATAGACTTGGCAATGGAATTTTTTGGATAAATAAGTATTTTGAAATGTGCCCATGTGTATTAGCATTTAATTATGTGATGCTAATGACACTAACCGCCCTTTCTAATTTTCTGAGTGCTTTGTTCTATTTCACGCCTGCGCCCATCAACGCTCGCTTTCATTTACCAGCATAAGTATATGTTGCTTTTTTTTTTTACAAAATGTTGCATAGTGTTAAAAATCAAATGATAATCAGCGGAAACACGGCAAATACATTCCCGGCAATGTTTTCTAATGTGATTTTTAAAATTAGGTAAAGGAATACATTGAAATACTGCAAATGTGCAAGTTAATTATCCAAAATTTCAATGTGTCTAGACATTTTTAGTTTCAAAGACGAATAATTAATGATAAATATGCAAAAATCATTTCGCAAATTCCCATTTTAACTTGCATTATTGTTCGATTCTGATCAGATTTAAGAACTAACCAGAATAATTATTTCAAGTTGCGTCTAGCGAATTCGGAAAACGAACACTATTTGATGTATTTGTGTAACTTATCCGTCAACACCCGATTGTTGGCAGAACCTCGGAAGAAGCATGAGAATTCCTAAAGGGTGACGGACTATTTTACTTTCATTTCTAAAAGGGGTTCGTTTTATTTGGACGAGTTCATGTTCGAGGAATCTGAAACATTGAACTAAAATTGACTAGACAAGATGCCCCG
Source organism: Araneus ventricosus (assembly GCA_013235015.1). Classification (NCBI taxonomy): domain Eukaryota; kingdom Metazoa; phylum Arthropoda; class Arachnida; order Araneae; family Araneidae; genus Araneus; species Araneus ventricosus. The sequence continues at coordinate 98,914 of BGPR01004648.1, read as the reverse complement.
AAACTCGTTGGCTCTGTGCCCGCTATGTTTAGGTCTTGTTTCTCAGTCCTGCCATTACATCTTTCCATACAAATTGGAAGAACTTATGTGAAAACATTATTTAACAGTTATAAAAAGAGAGTTCTGAACTTAAATTATAATTTTTGTAATTTTTTTTCGGTGCAACGGCTCTGAAATGTTTAAATTTTGTAATGTCATTGTAAGTCTCCATTTCATTCTTCAAATTACTCATTAAATTTTAGATATATTTAGAGGCTGTAATTTGTTGCAATATTTATTGTGCTTTGTATAATGAAATATTAAAAATGATATATTTTGAAATTAGAAATCCGAAATTATATTCGGAGTTCCTATTACTTGATGTTAAAATAAATCTTGTTTTCAATGTATTTCTGATTAAAAGTAACTTCAAAAGCATTCTGAAACCAGTTTTACATTTAAATTCCTAAGATCAGTATTCGAATCCTTTTTCCAATAACATGTTACTTTTCGAATAAAACTTCCCGCCTTTTGTCATTTAAATTTTTATTATGAACCAGAATCTTCTTTCCGTGCATATATTCTCCTTACCCGTACCGCACGCGCATTAAATAATAAAAATCTTTTTTAGTTTCCAAAAGCAATTCGTGATGTTTACATTTTCCGATTCATTTTACCTCTGTATTATGAATAGTCTTCATCCATAATAGATCACAAAAGGAATCGTGCTTTTTTTTTTCCGTTTTCTTGTTACGCTTTCCGACATCTACTCGCTACTCTTTTCACCAGTTCTTGTAGTAGTACTTTTGTTTTTGTAATCAATATCCTACTTCGCTTTGCCTGCTCAGATGAAAGGGTTAGAAAAGACCAACTTTCCGAAAGCATCAAATCAAGATGACAGATTCTTCATAATTAGTTTCCTCCAAAAGTAAAGATTGTGCTATTATGTGCGCGAACTTTGACATTTAGATATCCTCCTTTGTTAAGGCCTCGATCGAGCTTGCTTTTAATGGCTGTTACCAATAATTTGTCTGTTGATGCAGTTAAGGTTTCTAAGCCCTATTTCCCAAATTTTTGACTCCAATTCATTTTGGTGTAAATCTTATTTAGAAGTAAATTACAGTAATAAGAAACTTCAGTTGAGAGTGTCGGAAGTATAATTTTCGTTATTTTATAGAATTCTAAACTTCAACTGTAAAAATTGTCAAATTTGCTTTAACGATCTGACATCCTTGCTGTAAATAATTACGGTTATAATATACTGTTTAAAAGTGGCATTAAGTACCAGAAAAATATAAGTTATATAGAAAACTTGAAACGCTTTATTGTAAAAACAGTCTTTAAAAAGTCATTAGTTTATTGAAAGATCCTGCTTTCGTACCAATCCTTTTTTTTTTTTTTTAATTTTAAAAAGCATCCATTTTTTTTTATTTCCTTGATTAAAATTTTAACTTTTGAATAATTGTGAAAAACTGCTGTTGGAAAGTATAGTTGCCTTAAATAATGTTAATTTTAGTATGATAATTACATTTTAGTTTTCTATTTGAAAGATAAACAAACTAACATAAACATATTTTATGCTTTTGTTTACTAAATCCGTATCGTACCTGACTCGGAACTCGCTATCTTTTTAATCCATCAGCGTTGTTTGGAAACATCAAATGCCTTCAAACGCGTTGCAAACATTTTAATATTCTGATTGTGCTGTTCAGGAAGTGCAGAAGCTGTGTTTGTAGACATTCATTTGAATTGTTATTGCGTCTGACCCAGAAATAACTAACCTTGTAACCTAACCGGGTTCACTGATCCATAGCACGGAGACAACAATTAAACATGGTGGAAGGCATCTTGTTTAAACCTGGTTCCATATTTCTTAATGCATCTGATCCATCGATATATGCATTTCAACAATTTGGACCTTCTCGATTTTCTTTGTTTTTCCCTCGCATGTTGATATATTCGGTAGCTTTTGATCTGTTAAGATGTACATGAGGAGGTAAAGTGTTCTGAAGATTTTATACTTGCTTTTTTGCTTCGATTTATCATATTGATTTACCGATATGGGAACAAATCGAACTACTTGTAGATTTTATCGGAAAATGTTGTGGTTTTCAAGCTAATTCATTTGATGCAGTCTTTCTCAAACTAGGATAATGGCTTTTTGCGGTGCGGGTTGTAAGGCTTCTGCATCTATTTATGCCTAATTTTGCTTTTTACGTGATTTTAATAAATGCAAGACTTGATGCGTGCATACATTTTTATTTGCCATTATTTTAACATAAAATTTTTCAACTTCGTATAAATACAGAAGTATTTGTCTTCTGTAAGTGCGCAAACTAAAATTTTCAGAATCACAGATATCAAAAGTGGGATTTGACATGGAAAGGTTTTTGTTCCTTTTCCGAATGTCGGAAATGTGCATTTGTTATACCGGATAACTCGGAAGTGGTGATCCGTTTCTTATGCGTCATTTGATTTTGACTGATAAATTGCGGTTAATGTGCACTTGAGGAGGAGGGAGATATTACGAGTACAGATCATTGTTTTCTGAAAGATCTGGTTAAAACGCGAGTTGAAAGTTTTCGTGCTAATCTTTCAGTTTTTCCTATTTTTGCTTGGTGAACGACACGTTTCGAGAGGAATTATCTGATAATCTGTGCACATTCAATAAAATGAGGAAGGGAAAAAAAATTATCTGTATAATGGGGGGACGAACCCGATTGAAGAGTTCCGAGTAGAAGTTATCTTTGGAGTGAATTAGTTATCTCACGAGTTACGTCTGAAAAGGTACAATGAAACTAACTGTTCGATTATTTGCATATTAAAAATGACAGCTTGTACTCATTGGTTAGATGAACAGCGCGAATTGTAATGGTGTCCCTCGCGCCACTTATTGCAAGGGGCGTAGAAACACTATTTGTTATTCTTATCTAGGACTTTTAATCTTATAAACTTTTAACTGCTTAGCGTATTGAATTCCTCTCGCTTCTAATCTAAGTTATGAGATGCGTAGTTGCCAATTTCTTGCGCGTTTTCGGAATTGATTTCAAAATCATTCAGCATATTTCTAATGCAGTACTCAAACAAATATATATATTTCAGTATATGAAATGTGTGCCTTTCTAAACGCATTATCCAAATCTGTTTTCTTTCTATTCTGTGGGTCGTTGATATCGAGAGTGAGAATAGAACGCCGTTATAGCTCGCCCCCAAGGCCCCTTCGTCAGTGAAAGCATTAGTGTGCAACTCACGTCTCTCTTAACAATCCGCGTCCCTTTTGAAATTGGATAAAGCATTTTTATCCCATAAATCTTTTTTTATGGACGTCAGAGCCATCAACTGGCGCAGAACCCGTTTGCCGAAGTGGTTTGCCTCTCATACGAGGCCAAGGAAACGGGGCCCGGAACAGTCGTCTTCAATCGCTTTATAGTGCCATTGGTATCGGTTTCGCACCAAATCACATGGAGAAGAGGGCGTTTACCTGTATTCTTGTGCGAAACATTACCAATTACGGAATGCTAGGAACTATGTGGAGAATACCTTCCGAAAAAAATTAAAATTTAGAATAACGGATTCAGTATGTTATGAAGCCTGGCCATTTGCTTCTATAATAATTTTGAGCTTCCTATAAAATAGATGGCTGTGCTTATAAAGCATTGTCACTTTAGATTAAAAACTGGAGTGATTTTTGTTTCTGCTACAATCTAGACAGTTTGGCACTATTTATAAAACAAATTTTTATTTTGTATAGATCTTCTGTGGATAGTTTATTCATTCTAGATCTTTTCAAGGTATTTTTCGATTTTTATGCGACTTTGAAATGTCTTTCGTCTGTTTATAACAATAAAAAGTATTTCTTTGTAAATACATAAACTATAAATAACTTAATAGTAATCTTCGTCGTGAAGCCCCAGACATGGGATAACAATAGGATTTTTGGACCTGTACGTTTTTAACATGTATCCAAAAACAAAGGAAATGATTTTCACCGGAAGTTTTGGCATTGGTGCAAATTCCGATTTTTTTTTTTTTTTTTTGGCATGAGTACCAATGCATAATATACGATTTTGAATATATTTGGCTGGTATATATACTTAGTTATACGTAATTATTATTCGGTAGCTGTTTATATTAACGAATGACATGCGATCTTAAAGAATCCTGAGAATATTAAGATAATTGTACAAAATAAACTTTTTAAAATCCGTTTCTCAGAATTTACTTAAAATAACGTTCTTCTGTTACTCAGTTATTGATTAGAACTGTATTATTGATACAGATTAAAATACATGCTTCATACTTTACAGGTCGCATAATTTTATTGAATAGCTTGAATTTTTTTTAAAAGTAAATATTTAGATGCCATAGCTTTGTGTTATTGGCGTTTAACAGATAAACTGCTGTACAATAACTTGCAAAACTTATCTCGAATAAAACACATGCCTATTAAAGTTGATTACGACGTGAAAATCTTTTCCTGCAGACCATCCGATAAGAACAAAGTTATGCACTCGCTTTGGAAATAGAAACCGTTTATGTTCTAATTAAATATGTTGCTGACATTTTAAAAATTTGTATTCCGTTCTGATAAAGCATCCGAACAACACCCGCGAACGTCATTCTTTCGAATCATTGTAGCACTTGGCGTCATTCACTGATAAAGATAAAAGAACGCAGATACCACCTGGCGCGGTTCCTGCGTCAACCCTTTCTGGTCTACAACCACTTAAGATTTTATATTTTTGTATCTGAAAGAAATCTTTGCACTTAAGAGGATTAATAAATTTAAATTGTTCACTTTGGAAACAAAGGAAATTTATTGAATTAGAATAAACCTGGAATATATTAGCGCCTGTTCCGTAGATAAGAAACCTATCTGCGATGAACTGACATTGTGCGTTTGAATTTCAAACTTACTTTTGTTAGGAACACGTGTTTTTAGCTGTATTAAAACTATGCTCTTTGTTGTGTTTTCTGACTCACTTCAAAGGCCTCACATTATTTGATGTGTGGCTAGGGTATTTTATTGACGTCATCTCGAATTTGAGCCATTTTTATTTGGTTTTAGAATTACAAAAGCTGAGCCAGGTTTGGATTAGTATTTTCGATGTGTCCTGCACTGTTCAAGGTGTTTTGGACATTTAATTTTAAATCTTTGATTAATTTTTTCTTGATAGTAAGCTTCAAATGCACTACATCGTTGAAATATCTACGTATTTTAATCGTGTAGTCAATTGTTTCAAATTTGATACTATTATTCTAATCGAAACTTGGGAATTTTGCACGCATCTGGCCTGAAGCATAAAGTAGCAATTCTGAAAGTTTAAAGGTGAATTCGAGAAATTTCAAGTCATATTCCTTAAAATCCATTTTAGGAGTATTCCATTTATATTTTATGAGATGAGCTTCTGTTAAATAATAATTACAATGAGCCTAATTTACAATTAACAAATCTGAATTGTTTGTCCATCTCGGCTGTAATTTTTTTTCTAAGATGTTTTACTCTTATGGCTGAACCTCAGTATGATACTTGGATTTCGCACCAAATGGGAGGAAGAATTTCTGCTTAAATAAAAGATTGCGTAATACGTGTTTAATAAGATTAAAGTATTTGCAGTCTTTTGAAGTCTTCAGCTAGCTTAGAAAATTTTGCGCAGAACTGAAGATCATCGGCAAAACATTTCATGAAGTGGTTTTCTAACTTGAATTTATAAATGCGATTTACTTCTGCAAGACTTTTATTTGCTTACATTTTTCTTTTTTTCTTTTTACAGGCAGCCAAAAAGGCTGATAGCCAAGCAGCAGAATTGTCCAACATTCTGCGACCCAAAGAAAAAGAGGGAGAGATTTCCAAGAAACTCCACTCTCGGAGTAAAGTGCACCAGTTCGCCAGAAATGCGTTTGGCTCCTCCAAAGCAAGTGTCTCCTCCAAGAGCAATGGCAATGTGGAAGTCACTGAAGGCAATGGGGAACCCCAGAGAACAACAGTTCCCGACCACCTGACCCTACTGCAGCTTCTAGCGCTTGTAAGTATGGCAGGTATTTCGTGTTACATTTTTTCATGAAGATTCCTCGTTTTAACTAAAACTTTTCATTTATAATATTTTGACGACAAAAGTAGGAACATGTAAAGGCCGAATTTCCGAGGTTTGGTCTAAACTCCAAAGTATTTTCTGCTCAATTACTCATGTTCTGATTTGAGGTTTTGGATTAGTGCTTATAAGATGCTAACTAGGTGGATCAAAGATTTGAGACAAAGTAAATTAAGGCCAGTTGCAATGAAATCTCTTAACTAAAAGAATGTTATGCCATAAAATCCCATAAACTTATACGTTTTTGAATATTCACATATACTTAATATTATAGAAATAAATTGAAGATAGTTTCATGTAGTTTCTTCACACACTCTCAATGTAATTTCGTTTAATTTTTCAAATGCTTATTTTTGGTTAGAATTTTTCTATTTTAAACTAGTTTGTTATCAAAAATGTTATTAAATGTAAATGAGTACGGGCATTTTTATACATACATTAATATGCTTTTGAAAGGATGTTGAACTCTTCTTGAATTTCTTAATGGACCATACTATTAAACTGTGATCAGTAAAAAGAAGAGTTTTACTTGCAGACTATTACATTTTTATGCATATGTTCTAATTTGAATTTTTTTTCTCCCTTTTTAGAATGCTCTTGATCTTACTGCTCCTGCAAGTAATGTTTTACTGAAGAATAGGTTAAATAATTGGGTGCAGCTATCAGGTCATGAAGGTAAGTTTGAAAATTCCAAACTCAGTAAAACTTAATAAATTTCTATGCAGTCTTAGTGGTAACTCTAGAGATTGCAAAACAATCTACTGTTGCTGATATCCTCTATTTACCAATTATTTCAGGTTCCTTCGCACCAGCTGGGCCAGGAACAATATGGAAGAAAAGTTCTCCCGACAGGGTCGAAATAGAGGCTTATCAAAAGTTAATGAAAGACACTCTTGCATCAATGGTGCCTCATTTCTACAAAGATGTTCAATATAATGGAGAATGTATCCTTGTACATTGAATTCAATGAACTGAATATTTATTTACGTATTTATTGTGACATGAATTGCATGCTTTTTCGGTGGAATGCAAAAAATTCTTTAACTAACTTGTATAGATTTCATCGAAATGCAAGACCTGTTGTATAATTTTAAAAATCCTGCAGTCATGGATATCAAAATGGGAACAAGGTAAGCAAATTATTCCTTCTGTTATAATTTAATCCCATTGTTTTTAAATAATCCATAAAGTTAAGAATGCTGTTCTATCCAATTCCAGTTTTAAGCTATTATGTGACATGTTGGAGGTAAAGGCAGATTTTTCTGACTATACATGCTTCATCTGTAAATTTTAATCATTGCAATTTTTTGAAACTCAAGCAGAATGCTAATGAAGTTAAATTAGGAAGTACTAAGCACAGAGAATTTTAAATAACGAGTAGTGTGAATATTATAACTGCATTTAAAATTTGCTTTCAAGTTACTTGGTTCGTTTTGTTCTGTTACTCGGGTTCTTTTACTTTTTCAAAACTCTTAATGTGCTTTTTTTTAAATTAAAAATTGTTTGTTTCTCCAAATCTTATGAATAACTTGAAATATAATAAGTACATCAATTGAGTACTTGTATAGTTCTTTAATTTTAAGAAATTTCATTTTAAATTTATGCAAAATCAATTCCAATGCTAACTCCATTTTTTACTTTTAGGACATTCCTCGAATCAGAAGTTGAAAATACAAAAGCCAGGACTGATTTGTATGAAAAAATGGTTAAAGTAGATCCTACTGCACCTACACCTGAAGAGCTTGAGACAAAAGCTATTACAAAGCTTAGGTATATGCAAGTAAGTTCAGTTATTTCATAAATATCAATTAAGAGTTTGTATAATATTGTGAGACTTTCTAACACTGAACTGGTTGTAGTGGAATGTAACTTTAATCAATTACTATAATTCTTTTCTTTACTCATTTTTTCAGTTCAGAGAACATCTGAGCTCATCAGCAGATCTAGGCTTCAGGATAGAAGGATTTAAGGTAAATTCATTGCCATTCTATATTTTATTTATAAATTGAAGCACCTCATTGTTTTGACATTAGCAATAAGGAATGTGTGTTTTTATTAGCACTTAGTGATATTCTGCAAATATTTGAATTTGTATTTCTTCTTCAGGTGCATGGTGAAGAGCCAACTAAAGATTTAAAAATGTTAAGGTCTAAAGAAGATATCTGCAAGACCATGAGGCAGTTCTTGAATGAAAGTGAAAAAGTCAGACTGCAATTAGTTGCAAGGCTACAAAACTTAAGGACAAAATTAGAAAAATCTCCCTTCTTTCGCCAACATGAGGTAATTAGGCATCTGATTCATGTTTAAATGATATATTTGTAATTTGATTGATGTATGTTAAACCTTTATTCTACACATTCGTTATTCATACTTGCATCCCAATTTAAAATTTTGTAATGTTGAAAACATTTTGGAAATATAAAATTTTCTAATAATACAATCTTCTTTATGTACTTTATGTATTTTCAGAGACATTTAAATTATTGTTGAATCTTCATTTTCTGCATATATATCAAGAACATAATATAACTACAACATTTCGTATTCAAATTTAGCATGTATAGTAAAAATATTTGCAATTGAAGTAATATCTATCCTATAGAGAGGTTTTACATTTTTATAATCAAAAACATAAATAATATTGAATCTGCCTTTTATAGCTTGTGTATGTGCATAGTAAATTGGAATATACTAGAGACTACTTAATCCTTTACATTCTTGTGTTGACTCAACATTCTGATGCCTCTTTTACACATTCTTGTTCGATAGTGCGTATTATAAAACCATACAATAGCAAAAACACTCAGATTAATTTTTAGGAATTGAAACAAATTAATATTTTTCAGCTTCCTAAAGTGCTAAATCAATCCTTACACTCGCATGTGTATAATTTTGTATCTTATCTTTCAGAGTGCAAAGGATTAAAGACACCTTAGAACCACATTCTTTAATATCTTGAACAAACTATAAAACGGAAAGACATACCCTTGTATCACTTATTAAAAATTGTATGAATAATAGAATTGCTTGTAAGGTGATGTGCATTTATTTATACGTATATAAATTAATTTTTAGGTGATTGGGAGCAGCATTTTGATAATCCATGATGGAAAAAGGGCTGGTGCTTGGATGATTGATTTTGCCAAAACATTACCTCTTCCTGAAGGTGCGACTGTGGATCATCGGTCAAAATGGACCCATGGAAACCATGAAGATGGTTATCTGACAGGACTGGATAATTTGATTATGGTAAATTATTACTTTCTTTTATAAATTACTCAGAGTTAAGATATTTATTTATTTAATGTTGAGTACTATAAAATTACATTCTTAAAGTTTTTCTTCTCGGAAGTGTTTACCGTGGTTTATTAACTTGAAAATCAAAATTTAACACCTGTTGAACTCAAGAATATTATTTAAATTTAGTGATTTTATGGGATGGAGATATTGTCTCGCTTATGCTTCCATTTTCAAAAAAACTGTTAAATATATAAAATAACATTTTCTGTCCTACATGCAGTATTATACAATAGTGTTTTTCTATTTTAGGTTCTGAAGGAAAGTGGAAAAGTGAAAAACAAAAGCAGTGCTTGTTAGAAAACTTGAAGGGTCTTCAAATTTAATACATTTCTATAGATGTTTTAAGTTTTTGAACTTTCGTTTAGTCATAATTTTGTAATTAAAATCAATCATGGGCAACTACACAAATGCCTGTAAATTTTGATGTTCCTAGCTTTCTGTGTATTAAAATTCTGCATAATTCATCTTTTTATATTCATACAATTCTCTCACTGCTGTAAATTTGCTGAAATCCATCTGTTTATCAGTGTTTTTTCTATCCAAAATTTTCTGACTGTTGATGATGTACAATGATGAATATGTTTTTTAACATTTCCATAGTTTTGCATTCGAAACCTCAGGACTTGTTAAGCTTTCCATTGAAAGAAAATGTTATTATCAGTATTGTTATATGGGAAGATGCGAGAGTTCAATTTTGTTGCATTCTTCAAAATGACAAATGCCTTTGTTATATGTGCCAAAATAAATGTTGTTAGAATCCGTGACTCAGTTTGATATGTTTCACACAATAGAATTCCCATGAAATGGAGCACTATTGGTGAAGAACACGAGAAACAGTATTAAATAATCTGACTGATAAATAATTGATTTCCATCTGTGAAAATCTGTACATAAGTTAATGTTGACTACTCAACTTATTTGAGGCTTGATTGTTGTATGTTGTTTTTGTAAATACTTTGTAGCTTATTTATTATTAATTAGGTAATAAAATTTTCTCACTTACTTGTGTTATGTTGCATTCATAACTATTTCTGGGTAATTAATTAAACTTATTTTATACAACCAAAAGATTTTCATTTTAATACAATACTTTTAGATGACACGTGCCTATTTCTTCTTATTTAACGTATTATACAGAATGAGCCACATCTGTAATAAAAACTTTTTTTCTTGCTTTAGGGGGAATACTTTGGCTTTAGAAGTGCAAGTTTTTTTTATACCCAATCATCAAAATATTTTTAAAACGAAATATTTCTACCATTACAGAACATTTTAAGCAAAGAATTATGGTTGTAGTTCAATGAACAAAAGAAGCATGCTGAAATTTCTCTGTTGGTTTGCTTTGCTGTAGGATAGGAAAGGAAAAGTAAAGCAGAAAAATCGTTATATCTAGGTTATGGGTATATCAGTTAAGATGGTTGGGATTATGGAACACCACATATGGAAAAGGGAATTGTGTGATCATTTTTGTTTAAAAAGCATGTGAAAATCATCAGCATCTTGATCTGTTTGGTACAATGACTTGGATAGCAGTATAATTGAACAGTGAAGACTGGAAATCTTGAGAACAAGCCACAATGTGTCATGTTGATACGATTGAGAAGAATACACCAAACACTAACTTTTGGTTAATGAAAGTTGAATAAATGAACTTCTATTTACAAAGCACTTGAAAAACGATCGAATATAAATATTACACTTAGCGTGCTTGAATTACAAACACCGACATAAAAATATATTACCCAATATATATTTTGTTTCGCATAAAGTTTACCACATGTGCATTCTTAAAGTGAAATGTAAATTCGGATAGCCTAATTTCAGTTTATGTACCATTTTTACAGAACATATTATGCCATGTGTATTTGAGATTTAATGAGCAGTTTTTTTGTGTGCGAGAGGTGAAAAAGTAGGGATAAACATTTAGGTTGGAATAATGTAAATACTTGATCTAATTATTTGAAGGTTTGTGTAATAGATGTTAATTCTACACTCGATTGATTCCAGAATTGATTCAACAGATGTGCAAATATGATTTTCCGAAGGGGACGAACAAAGAATTGGGTTCAAGTTTTATTTTTAGAATTTAAAATATCTAAATCCTGCACATTGTTTGTTGCTGTAAAATTATATATTTGTAGTTGCAAGGTTGGTACAAATAGTGACTTTTTATGGTTTCATTCAGGGTTATGTTGATTAAAATAACACATAACCCTGAATGAAACCATAAAAAGTCGTGCAGTATTGTTTAAAGACAAATATGTAGACCATCTACATGAAGATCAATCATTAACACTTTGTAATCGGATGCAATTTTCCAAATTTTTGTTTTGCCGCCAGAAATTTATATTAGTCTGCCACCTACAAAGTATTGTACCTGTACTCGCTCAGAAATCGACTAGATTGTAAATTGCTAACTAGTTTCAAAAATGATATCCATAATGGTATAAATTATAAGTGCTGTTTTAATAATTCCACTAATCTTGTAGAAGGTTGCACTGAACCTACACAAGTATGCCAGAATGTAGAAGCCAAATGTATGCCCCTCCCACAATGACTAGATTCCTACTAAATTTCAATTCCAACATTTAAGAAGTACAGACCTTCCTCTCCACTATGCGATAGTGCTAATCATTAACATAACTCCGTAAAACAAAAAATAATTTAACCACTGAAAAATTATCTCATTGTATGGCCGAATTAACCCATTAATGCCCAAGTCGCAATTTTTAAATATTGCATGTGAAATCAAATGGAAAATTACTAAAGTCCTGCCTGAAAAATTTAGGGTTTATTGCTCTCCTAAGCCTAGAGTCCCTCTTTAGGCAGTCTAATGCAAAAAAACCTATCAAGATCTAAAATTATGTAAAATTCCAAAAAGAAAACATTCTTCCAAATGTATTTACCGATACAATTCTTAAATGCAAATAAATTGATAAGTAATTGGAAAAACTTGACCTTTTCTTCACATTAGAAAAAAACTTTCCATTCTGAAATAAAAACAAAAAGGCTACATTATCAACTGAACATTTGATATGTGCTGCTATCAATTGAATTTAAAAGAGAATACTTTTTTGTAAAAATTATGTTGGAAAAAAAAAATTCCTACGAGTTTTACGATACATGTTTAGAAGCATCCCTAGAAAGGGATGCTAGGACGCTATATGACGATCATTCATGATATATTTACATTCTTTTATTATTTCATGATTTCTTTCAACAAGAGCTGTAATATATAGCAAAGAATAGGACCTCAAAATATATATTTATTGAAATTTTACTTATTTAATAATCTGACAAGTTTTCCTACATAAAACACGTTACATTTTTTTCAATGATTTTTTTGTATACTATTTTTTTTTTTTTTGCCTAATTTTAGAAATGGTTCAACTTCACTTTGTATTTCAAAGAATATATAGGAAAAATGGATTTGTAATAAATGAAAAATTTTACTTAGAGGTGCAGAATTCAATAAGTATTTCTAACAAACCTTTAAATACACAAAGAGGTTTGTCATACCTACTTCAGAAGCAGTTTGCAGAACAAAAAGATACACAACTGGATTTGATCTATACACTTTAAAGGGAAATAATTTCTGATATGACAGCAGAGTCATTTAATTTCTACTCTATTGAAGCCCAATTTCAATTTACAAATCATTTTTTAGAAACATTATCTGCCATGGGTGTATTTGAGATTTAATCATCTTCCATTTCTAATATCGAAAGATTGAATAGAAAGCTTAAGCCTCGGTGGGAAAAAAAGTTATTTTTGCAGACATACATTCAGGGTTAAAATGAATTGTTTATTTTATAGCTATAAATACAGATTCTACAATAAGAATATCAATATTATCTATATATGTTTTCAAAAAAATTTCATTCCATGCACCACTCTGAATTTCCCTATGGTCAGTTAGAGAAAATATGGCACTTCAGTAACATAAAAGAACTATGAAAAATATCACAAATAAATACACTGCAACTCAGAATTTATGTATCTTAATGTGTAACTATCTGAACAATCATATCGTCAGAGTAATTATCAATTGTTTATTGATCAGTTTTTAAGGCATAATTTTGTTTGTTCAATTGGATTAAGTCGACAACAGTTAATATATTAAGTTGGATATGACAAAGTCAAAATTGAAGGTATTTCTTCAAAGAGTTGGTAAATCCTTGCTCTAAGTCAATGATATCTAAAACATATTTGTTACTCTGAGTTCAATTAATTAGCAGGTAAATACTGTTAATCTCCACATAATTGCTCATCACTATCACATCAAGAATATTTTTTGATTGTCCCTCTATTATAGTCAAGAACATATTTAGGAAATTTATTTTATTTTTGTTATAAAATTGCATAGATATATTTTATTGGACTACATGATTATAAAAACGTAACATATAATAACAATTTACAAAAAGCTAAAATATATATATTTATATGTACAAATTAATTATCAAGAGAAATGGCAGCCAAAATTAAGAAGTCATTCTTCCCTTGCATAGCTTTAAAGAATTTGAACAAAAAACTATTATAATGCAGAAACAGTGCTGCCATTTTAAAAATTTTAGGGACATAAATAAGGACACTTATAAAACAAGGCTGTGAAGAATATACATGGACTATAAATAAACTTAAATAAAATTATTTGTAACACAGTTTCTTGAGTAATTTCATGCTGCGATATTCTTTCAATATAATCATAGGATATGTTCTGTACCTTTTATCAAATGTCTGCAAGCTGCCAGAAATGCGATTTCAGTTGAGTGAAGTAGTAGAACATCTTATGGTGTAAAAATTACAATTTTTTTTTTGTTCATTTGTGATTTTCTTTCATCTTGAGAAACAAGTTATACTTAGAATGCATGAAGATGAATCAAGGGATGCATGCAGGTGTCGTCTTCATTATTAATCTCATGGAGAAATGATAAAATAACTTTTGTACTGATGGAATTGGAAGATTACTTGACCTAAGCACATGTTATGATGATTATAATATGTTTCTCAAGTTGAGAATGCCTTTTGCTCAGCAATCAGGCTTCCCACCTCCTGGTTCTTACAGGCTTGACAAAAGTACGAATTATGAACTATGATTATATAGAAAAATGAAAAAATGTTTACACATCAGCATTATAAATTACAATGTACTCATGACTTTATTTACATATCTCATAAAAAGTACAGATGGATCTCAATGCAACACCAGTCATTTGCATAACGATTTTCTTTTAAAAGAAATAATCATGTTAGCATTTCTAATGTTATTTAAAAATAATTCATTTTTTGTTTATTTTGTAGATTTGTATTCCTTTATTAAAATAATTAAGGATAAAAGCTTTGGTAGATGTTTGTTAATTTTAGTTTTTAATAGAGAGTAACACAAGATTTGTAGTTTAATTAGGAATTCTTTTTCCACAGGTTTCAAAACAGACCTGAAAATCGAAAATGTGTGATGTGAAATTATAATTTCTCATCTTTTTAAAGTGAAGGACTTGGGGAGGGGAGAGGGAAAGAAGAACCATACCAAAATGAAGCCATCTGTTCAATTACATATGAAAACTACAGCCTAATTCTTTTAAAAACATCTTATTGAGAGACATTTACTAACCTGCAACTTCATTTAAAGAATTTGCTTTAAAATGTTTTCATTCTTATTTGATATTTCCAGAGAATTAATTAGAAGATAAAGAGCACTTGCACTAACATGTTTGAGTATTTAACATAGTATGCCTCATTGTAAGCCTTAAAACTAAACTGGCTTTATATGTAACCAATCATATTAAATTTGCCTTGCATTTTTCAACGGACTTCACATTAATTACTTTTAATCATATATTAATAAGGAATTATACTACCTCCTATTGCAAGGAAGAAAAAAAGCAACCTTTGAATCCATTTCTTACAAGAATTTTATTATTCTAGGCTTATTTATTCAGATACATACGCATGCAGTTTTAAAATAATAAGACTAATAATTATTGCAAAAATCAAAAATAATTTCACATTATACACTGTAAATATGTTATTTCACTATTTATTTTAATTTTTAAAAAATTAATATTCCTTGTTAACATACTTCAAAAAGTTTGCATCATGATAAGATTTAATTAAAAGATCAATATTAAAAAAATGATACAAATAGTACTGGCTAAAAATTTTGAAAAGTTCTCTCAAATGGATGGCATTGCATTGACATTTGTGAGTACTATTTTTTAATTTGATCAAATTTCCATTCAAATTTTATTTCATTGAACAATCAGTTAACAGATACTTTGGTCTCAAGAATCTGTCTAAGTCACAAAAGAATTAACAATATCAACATGAAAGAAGAATACAACAATATTAATACAGGGGAAAAGATAGTCAAAATCTTCGCAACACAGAAATTGTACAAAATATACAGCCGCAGATACACACATATATACTGAAATAGCTGTTAATGCATAAGCTCAAACATAAGCTGAGAAATTGCTTCTCACTTCAGATTAAAATAAAAAACAAATAGCTATTTAATTTACATATTTGGCAAATTATAGTCATCAATTAAACACGAACAAATAAGCTAAATGTAATTCATAAATATATGTATGGAAGTACAAACAAAAGTATAGAATAAAAATGTTTTGGAAATCTGTCCGCTCATTCACTTCATTAAAACACTTCATAGAGTTCACAGATCTGAAAATTCGTAAGGGAAATAATGTTTCTCTAACTCAAAATGAGGTTTCCACAAAAATCATGGTATAGGATAAAATATTAAAATCACAGTCTCAACGACTTCCATTAAGATTTCCCTGAGGAAAGCTATAACTATTTAAACACTTCAGGCTTGGCAGAGAATAAAATATGGTTGTTCCCTCCTCTCAAGTTCAGGGGCTTCTTCAATTCTCAAAGTTGCTGTTGAAAAGACACAAGAATATAAAAATATTAAAGATATTATAATGGTATTTCATTTCATAGCATATTTGAATAGCCAGTCTTTATAATTAGACAATTGTAAGCACATGAAAGCTGATATAACCATTAGTCTCTAAATTTACCATCATAATTAAAGGTGTATCCAATTATATCATTCCTATGTAACTGAATAAGGAACGATATAAAATGGAGCTCGCACTTTTATTATTACTATTTGTTTTTTGTGCTTATATTTCCTTACATAAATATTCCATTCTGAAGCTATTAAATTCCTAAAAAATGTTTCATACTACAGTAGCCAGATTTGTTTGAACTTCAAGATGGTTTAGAATCTGAGAGCACAATATGAAATGAGGAAGGGGACAGGATGATAGATTGAAAAAGCCAATAATAATAAAAAGAAGCAATGAAAAATTTAAATCCTGAATAGGCAGAAAGAGATTAAAAAAAGAATAAGAACATGAAAATATTGGTGACAACAGTCAAATATCATTTCACCAAGTTAAATACAATAATACTTCGAATAAAATATATCTTAATATATTTCTATTTCAAATCTAAACTAAACACAGAACAGAAAAAAAAATATATTGTTACAAATGTCTATTTTTAATGTCTAATATCATGAAAGAGTGGTTCATACAGTGGAAGAGAGGCATGTACACTTACATGGGTTCAATCACAGATATCAATAATTTAAACGTATTCTGGGATCTGCTGCTGCTATTTTGGTCAAGGACTTCTTCACACGTAAAGATGTGAGGCGAGCTGAAGGGTTGTGATGCCAGCATTCTTTCATCAACTTGGTCATAGCAGATAAAGTCTAGAAAAACAAAAGTTTAAGTAAAGTGTATTTTCATTGCTCTTAATAACATACAACAATATAATAGCATATCTAGGATTTATATTCAGCTACTTTCAAAGGAAAGATTTATAATCTGAATAACAGACTCATGCTTTTCCAATAATCTTCAGAAAATACTGCTGTTCATCATTAGCTGATACCAAATCAACACCAACTACATTTTTCAAGTCCAAAAATAGAACCTTTGTGCACTTCCAAACAAAACACTTTGCATTCCAGAAAAAAACACTTTAAACATTGTTATCCATGAAAACAGAAAACAATCCAGCACTTAAAATATGTAGTCTCATACAAGTAGTCTGGGTAAATTGATAAGAGCTATTCAAGAGTTCTTTAATTTCTTTCTTTTTTATTACAATTGTATGAGAAATATATTCAAAAGCAAAGATTAGACTATTTACAAGTCTTATACCTCAAGTACAAAACTTTTAAATACTTCAGTAAAGCACCATTTATACGTCTTTCAAGGGACTGATGTAAAATAATGAACAAGTGAAAAGGCATATTAATAGAAATTTTGATAAACAACTTTGATTATTACAAATTTAATACTACTAATGGAAATTCATTTAAAAGTAATAACTTTAAAGTTTTTTAAGATAGTACTAGTATATTACTACATAGTATCGAAACAATAATTCAATTTTAAAATTAAACAATTATCATAAAAGTGAGAAAAATCACACCTTTATTGCATATCTTGAAAACAAATCATACATATCCTATTTTATGCAATTTACGTTCATGTAGATGTGCCTTTATTTGGAAATGGCAGAGAGGAACCCAACCACTTTCTAAGAAAAATTTCTCCCTTGATAGGAACGGAGAATTAATGGGTGAGGCAGATAATTTGCAAATTTCAGAAAGAGGAAAAATGACATGTAACTGAAGCTTAGCATCTTATAAAAGGAAGTACTTTATCATTACAATGACAATGAATTGGGACTGTGATGAAATGATGTATAAATGTGAAATGTATAAATGATGCTTTACTGTATTTTGAATCATGAATAAAACATAGTGTCACATTGAATTACTATAAATAATAAATACTATTATTTCATATATTTTTGTTGTTGCTCAAACAAATAGAAATACCTCAGTATTCAAACTGCTACCAAATTATGAAATTATGTTAAATTTTTAAAATTAACTATGCTTCCTAATGTTGCTTTAATCAAATATATCGCAGTAATAATATATTCATAAAAGTCGTTAATTTTTTATTTACAATTGTGTTACCAAGAAAAGAATTTTTTTAAAAAGCATGACAACAGTAATGCTACTGTAAATATGATGGCTCTAAAGGAAAATTTATACTTATTGTAATGCACATGCACCAATATACTTAAAACACATTATAATTTTACCAACTGTTACAAAATAGATATAAAGTTCAAAATTGTGTATATGTTTAAAAAAAAAAATTGAAAAGTTCTATTATCTCATAATGATTCTTGCATTCTTAACAAATCATTTGATTCATACTCTTTACATTTCCACTCCAATCAACCATTTCGAACATATGCATAATAAAAAGTAAAATTGAATATTTATTTCTAGCCACTGCCTTCAAGCTTGGCAGAATGTAGTTTCCTCTAAATAATTTCATCCAATGGAATGAGCATCAATAATCTACATATGAGCAATTTCAAAAAATTTAAACCTAAGGGCATATTGTGCATACAGAAAACACCTACTGTTGTAATAAAACAATGAGGATAAAATAAAGTACACCAATACATTTTCTAAGTTCTGTTTCAACAATATATATATATGAAAACAAAAAATAATAAAATGAATTAATTTCATAACAATTTCATGAATTTCATAATTTCTAAATTTATACAAGGAGCTTTATAAATTTGTATACAGAGACAAACTAAGTTGAGAACTCATTCATCTAACAAATTGTTTAACTGCACTCAAAGAAAAAAAAAGTATGATGCAAGCAAGTATTCATGAAATCACCCTAATATTTATAAAAGTTACAATTATTAAAAATATTTTATCACAACTAGTATTATAATAAAACAAACATTTTGAGCAAAATGTTGTATAAAGTATGTCCTTAAACATAATGTTTCAAAATCTCGATATATTAGTTTGCAAAATTCAAGTACCTAATTTTATGCTAAAAGAATGCAAAATAATGGTTAAACTGATGTTAAGAAAACTATCAGATGTATATGCATAGTAATTTATTTTAATACTTCTAAACTGCCAGATTGTGTCTAAAAAAATAGATGGTTCAAAAAGCTTACTTTTAGTAATTACATATTTTATTAAAAAATAAAGCTCAAAACAGAAATTACTAAATAATGATGGACAAAAAAACTTAAATCTCAACATGAATAAATAATAAAAACAAAAAAAAAAAACATGGCTACTGACCTAAAAAATTGCCAGGATGCGAGTACTAGTATATTAATACTATTAAAAATAAGTACTAGTAATATTAACACTAAATAAAATGATCCTATTTCTTCATTTAAAAGATCCCAAAAATATGTAACTCAAATAAAAAAAAAATATATCAAAAGACAGAGACAAGAAACATAATTGGAAAGTTTTAATACCATATCAGATGACCATCTGTTAGGAATAGAAGGCCTCTGCTGATCAACACATACTACTTTCCGCATTTCTTCAAAACTAGGATCATTTGGCACACAATCATAGTAAGGCGGATGATAGTCTTCAGCGATGCCTAAAAAACAGACTTAAATTGAGATTTATTTTTAAAATAAAGAAATGAGTAACATATATAATGCATTTATTTTTTCAGGGGAAAAAAAAACACATAATTTTCCTAATTAAAACAGTTAAATTAATTAAAATATTAATTTTCCTAATAAAATAAATTAATATTATTAGGAAATCATAAATTTAAACAAAACCATTTTAATGAAATTACAGTTATAAATTTCATACTATATTTCAATACATCCACGGAAAAAAGTTTTGAAACTCATAAAAAATACATCTCTGGAAAAACCTGGGAATGATGCCAGCTTAAGGAAATATGCACCAAACAAAGCACAACAAATTTTTTTTTTATCTGCCATTTGAGAAATGCAGTCAAACCCCATTATAACAAATCCTCAACAGATTGATCCAGATGTTTGCTACAACCAAGCATTCTCTATATCCGATTTTTCAAATAATTGGATACACAAAATTTGCTATAATCCTTAAACACATTTTTGTGTTGAATGAATTAATTACACTGAATTACATTATTTATGGGCTATACTAAATTGAAATAAATATTTGTTTTAAAAAATTAAAGAATAAAATTGATTGCACAAACATATTGCAATTTCTTGGTACTGTTCAGATTTTTCTCGTATGACGAGATTGCTATGCTATATTTTTTCCAAGTGGTCCAACTGCAGATTTAGAAAGAGAAAATTATTTGCAAACAGCAGATTGCCATTTTCTATTCTCTAAATAATTTCTACTTTATACTTGATGGAAAAAGTTTTCCAATTACTAACACCGCTCATTTTAAATCTAAGAGATGCCAACAACTCAAACGATATTCAGTAAATGGAACTAAAGAAAGTGAAAGAATGTGTTGCGAGATATGTACCTCAATTCTCATCAGTATTGTTAGACACAAGAGAAACAGATACTCATTCCCTCTGGAGTACAAAGGAATGTGGTTGAGAGATAACCACTCCTTTGTCAACCTGCTGACTGTCATGGATTAAAAATGACCATCAGTGGGTGGTTACGGCTAATACAGTCTTCCTTTGAGGTAGTGATACCCGGTGACAGGTGAGCTAATTAAGTGTGGCCCAGCTGATGTAAAAAGTCCCCCACGGAGTGAGAGGAGCAGATGATTCTGAGAGACAGAGCTGGCAGTAAAGGAAAAGTGTGGTTTGCTTTATCCACATTCCTTGCTTTTGAAGTTTGTTACAGGTATTTGAAAATATATTAGTTACATAGGAGTTTGGTTGGAACTATTTGAAAAGTTTGTTATACCCAAGTGCTCATTATACTGGGGTTTGAATGTATTTTAAATATACAGGGATGAGATTGGCAAAAAAGCAAAAAGACTGAAGTCTTACGCGAGCAAAACATTTGTACCATAATTTATACGCGAAAGATGTTTAAAGAAATAAAACATCAGAACACGCAATATGATGAAAATATTACACTATAATAATTAATAACTTAATTATTTATAATTCAGTATGTATAAATAAGAAAAAGAATATTAAATTATTATTAAATCATTCAGATTAAAAGTGAAACAAGTTTAACACATCATCAGGTGCATCAGAAAATACAAAATTAGACATTAAATTCCTCCACGCATTTCTTCAAAATTAGAATTTTGAGAGAGAAAAGACAAAAAAGGTGGAATTTCTCCAAAATAACAAAAAAGCGTAAATTCGCGAAAAAGCGGAAGAATCTCATCCCTGAATATATAATTGCTGCTTTGCAATTATCAGTTTTGTAAAACTTTTTGTAGTTGGAAATGCATAATGGATTTACTCAAAGTGTTATCTGATTTTTATTTAAAGAAATTATTTACAGATTACAGAGGAGCTAAAAAAGTTCCAATTTTGAATTTGCAATTTTTGCATACCAAGAAGAAAAGAACATAAATGTGGAAGACCTGCAAAAGCCACATAGTCAATGGAAAATCTTCCGATTGTACTCCATTGTAAAACACGAGGAGAAAAAATTATACTAAAAAAACTGTCATTATTATTTTAATACTTAGAATACTGTATTCTTCAAAACAGAATGAGAAACATCATTATGTACATGCAAACAGCAAAAAAAAAAAAAAAAGTGAAATCAAATCCAATAGAGTTTCAGCTTAACTATATTTCTGAAATGACAGAGCAGAAGGAAAGTAAAATGAAAGATGTTGTCAACTTGGAATTGGGTAACAGTATTATAAATTTCTTAATGATGTAATAAAAGCTCAGTAATGTCAATAACTAAAATTATGAAAAAGGGAGAAACATAAAAAGTCGTTACAATTTTTAAGATATTATAAAAATAGTTTTTGAATGCAGTCTCAAAAGTCAGAAATATAATAGAATTTTGAAAACTTAATAGATTAGTCTCTTATGATGTCTAGATAGACAAAGGAAACAGACAAATTATTAAAATTTAGATAATATCTTGCAAATGTTTAATTTTCAAGGCTCGGAACAGTGGAAGCTAAATACTTCATTTATAATTTCCAGTCATGTGTAAGCCTTATTCCTTTCTTGTTTTGATAACTTGTACTCATTTATATATGACTAGCTGTATGGCCCGGCGTTGCACGGGCTATCTCGAATAAAAGGATATTCCCGGGCAGAGAGAAGTCTGCCATTCCCACTTAAGTTGTTGGAAGGGGACTTCTCTGTGGAAGCGGATCTTCAATTGACCCTCAGAAGGCCTAAAATTAATTTACATCACTATTGTTTTACTAATTTTTATTTTTAAATATGAATTTTACTTAAAAACAAACAAATCCCACACATCCTTTGCCTCCAACAACAGCAGCAGATCATCTAATTCCCAGGACTGAAATTATCCAGCATCACCAACGTACCATTACCGGGGATTCAATTACTTGCTTCATCACAAACAAACTTCACACTTTGTTTTGTTTTATTAAAATTTAAATTTATTTGCAAATAAACGAATTTTGAATACAATTTGAGTTTAATTGATACTTCTTGTTTCATATTAGTTTATCCCTGAATTTTTTTAAATCTGAATTTTACTTAAAAATCTGTAGCTTTCGAAATTTATATTTCTTTTGGAAATAAAGATACTTTCACTTTTATTTGAGTTTCATTGATTTGGATTCTTTTTTCAAAAGGTTTAAGTTTACTTTCGAATAAATTAATTTTGAATTTTATTTGCGTTTCCTTGATATTTCTAGCTTCTAATTATTTTTTCCATGATATTTTTTCTGTTGTAAACGAATAAATTTAAAATTCTATTTTATTTGCTCAATAGATGGCAGCACGTGACTGACCGATTTTGAGTACTTAAAAGAAAGAACCTGAAAGTTATTTATGATTTTTTTCGTTGCTTATAATTTCAAAATACCAAGTTTGCTAAATAAGAAAAAAAAACTTTATATACAAATTAAAACCAGGTTTCGTTAAATAAATAAACAAAACTCCGGAGTCAAAGTTGTCAATAAAAAAAAATGCAAGAACGTTGAATGACAAAGCTGTCGATAGGTGGCAGCACGGGAGAAACAATCAATATTAAGTTTTTAATTAATATCTTTTTAACTAATTAAAATTTCGGAATTTAAATAGTCTAAATGGATTGCTTGGAACATTTTACGTCTTTTGGTACTTACGGCTAGTTTCAGGATTCAGTGGTTCGTGAGAAGATAGCCAAACATACATACATACGTCTGTTGATGTTCGAATTTTAATAGGAATGATAATTCTTTTATTATTTCCCACAGGGTGTTCAGAATTTAAATTCTCACCAAGTTCTTTTGGTTTTCATTTTGCATTCATTTATGTCTCGCAAGTATTTCCTTTAATTTTCCCTCTTGTAAGATGCCAATTAAACAGAAATATAATGCACTTTAGACTATTTTTTAAATTTCCTAACCAAATCTATTTTGCAATAAATCTTAGTTATGGTTTCACAGAAATAACTAAATATTTGCAGATTATAACATTGAAACAGGCAAAGCTGTCCAATACATTGATTCCTAAATTTAAAAAGGTTAATGGAGAAGGGGAGATAGTTTTAAAATAAAATCAGAAATTTAAAATAATTTACAAGTACTAAATGCTCAGAAAAATTAAAGGTTTTTAATATTCATTTAACCTGAATAAATATTAACTTACCTCCTGTGAGACAACGTAAGCAAACCTCCCATAGAATGAGCCCAAAGGCATACATATCAGCTCGTCGATAGGATTCAAATACAGAAACATTGAGTTTTTCTTCAAGAACTTCTGGGGCCATGTACCTTTTAGTTCCTACTCTGTAGTTTTCGGGCACACTTGTGCTCCCAGTTGCTCGGGTATGCGTAACAGCAAGTCCAAAATCTGCTATTACGCAGGTTCCATTCAACTTCACTAAGATGTTTTTAGTCTAAAAATTAAGCAAATAAATGGTACTGATATAAATTCTTAAAAGTTACCATACTTATTAAGCTTTTGATTACCATCTATAATATAAAACAAAATACATGTATCTGTCGGTCACAAGAACTCCTCCTAAATGGCGACATAGCGAAATTTGAACACAACATTCTAGAGCCCATTTCTAGGTCAACGGTGCTATTTTCAACTTTCAGAGTTAATTAGTTCTCAAGATATTTAATTAAATAACAAAAATTAGCCGCTGTTAGGTTCACACAATTGACAGCACTGGTAAAGCATGCATCGATGTATTTATATTTTTGTTTTAAGAGTTGTAAACCTGGCATTTTCTATGCAAGTTGTAGTTCTGATGTAAAATTCATGAATAATGCATTTGTAAAATAAATGTCTATTTTCAGTTTTGTAAAAGAGTTATTTTCTTGATTGAAACTACTTTCTGTTGAGTCAGGGACTCAAAAGTATGTTTACTTAACTCTTGTGAATTAACATCTTGAGCAGTTTTACTTTTTTAAAAAGGTGAAACATTAATTAAATTTAGCAGAGATTTCGGTGAAATCTTGGTTTGCTCCATCATCTGGCGTCCGCGACAGGATTTTTTGAGATAATCTTGCATTTTCAATATGCTTTTATCAGTGAAGTCTTGCAAGAAAGAAGATTTGATTCTTGTGGCCAAAGAAATTGGCGAAAATGTGCCGCCAACGGCAAAAATTTGAGATGTGAAAAAGATCATTTTAAACAATGATGAGTACAAAGGTGTTAAAGGAATTTTGGAGAATGCTGTAATGGACAGAAAGTTACAAGAAAAACAGTTTGAGCTTGAAAAACTGAATAAAGAAAAAGAGCTTGAAAAAATGAATAAAAAACAAGAACAAGAATTTGAGTTGGAAAAGATAAAGCAACAGCAAGAATTTGAATTAGAAAAGTTGAAAATTAATAGTAAATTGGAATTGGCGAGAATGCAAACACAAAATCAATACCAAGGTGTGATTTATCAACAAATTCCCAAAACTAGCAATGCTAGAAAAAAGTTCACTCTTCCTAAGCTACAATTCCGACAGTTTGGCGATGATTTAAAAGACTGGCTACCTTTTTGGAGCCAATTTGAGCATATTGACAAAGATAATGATATTGCTTCTGAAAACAAATTCCAATATTTGGTGCATGCCACTGTCAACGGTTCAAGAGCGAGAGAAGTAGTGGAAAGTTTCCCACCAACAGAAGAAAATTATACGAAAGCTGTTGACAGTTTAAAGGCTCACTTTGTAAGAGAAGACCTTTTGGTGGAAGCTTATGTGAGGGATTTATTGAAATTAATAATTTTTGTGCAATCTAACCAAAAATTAGCGCCAACATTCCTTTACGATAAACTAGAATCTTATTTGCGAGCTCTTGAAACTCTGGGAGTTACAACCGATAAATGCGCATCTATTCTTTATCCTATGGTCGAATCATGTTTTGATGAGGAATTTCTAAAAGCTTGGAATAGAAGTCGTACTTCCAGTTCTGCAAATGATGTAAAGGAGCGGTTATTCCTCAAAGGTGAAGCAGAAGGAGAGGAAAGAATATCCTTGGCGATGTCTGGTTTTGGTTTAACAAAAGGAGAGGATGTTAAGAAGCCCAGGAAAAAGAAATATAACCTAGAAACTCAAAGGGGCAAAATTCCAACTGCTTCCATGTTACTTGCATCCACCAGAGCAACTGAAGTAAAGAAACCAAAATGCATATTTTGCGATGGCAAACATGCCAGTTCTGATTGTTTTAATGCTCAAAAACTAACACTGGAAGAAAAACAGAAGATAGTAAGGGGCAAGAATTGTTGTTTCGCATGCCTTCTTCCTGGACATTCAGTTAGAAAGTGTTGCAAGTTTTTAAAATGTCCTGTTTGAAGTAAAAAAAAACATGTAATTCTCATGTGTGATCAACTTCAGGCTTTCAAGAATAAAAACCAAGAAGAGGAAGAAAATCCTTCAAGAAACTATGTGAACTTGTCAAATGTAAATCCAAAAGTATTTCTTCAAACCTTTAAGGCCAAACCTCTTTCCAGTGATAAAGATAAAACAGTTTGTGTGCTGTGTGATACCAGCTCACAAAAGTCATAAATTTTAAAGAATATTGCAGAAGAGATGAAATATCCCGTTAGTCGACAAGAGACTATAAAGCATTCCTTGTTTGGCGGTGGAAGGACTAAGGAATGTAAGCATAACTGTTATAGAATAAAATTGAAGCAACTAAATGGGAACTTCACCTGCAATTTTGAAGTTTTGGATCAACCTGTTATATGTGAAAATGTGCTACCTGTGAGTGAAGGCCCTTGGTTGGATGAGTTAAAAGACTTGGGTGTTATCTTAACTGATACCAACGTCTCTAATGAATCTATACAAGTCCTCATTGGAGCAGATATTATGGGTAGGCTTCAGACAGGCAAAAGAAAACTATTGTCCTCAGGTTTAGTTGCAGTAGAAACCCATTTTGGATGGACATTAATGGGAAAAGTTCCACAAGTAAATACTGAAAGAGTTAACTTAGCTGTAACATCATTGTTTGTGAAGGAAGCTGAAATTGCTGACCTTTGGCGACTAGATGTTCTTGGAATCAAAGATCCCATGGAGAGAAAGTCAAAACAAGAGATAGACCTAAAAACTACAGAACACTTCAAAGAAACAGTTAAATTCAATCAAGAATACCGTTACAAAGTTTGTTTGCCATGGGCTGATGATAGTTCTCCATTACCCGATAACTTCAACCTCGCCAAGAAAAGGCTTGAAGTAACCACTGAACAGCTCTTGTCTGGCAACTTGTATGACAAATATGAAAAAGTTTTTCAGGAATGGCTTGATGAAGGAATCATTGAATAAGTTCCTCCAAATAAAGAAGTTTTGTATGGGAATTACTTACCTCATCGACCTATAATAAAAGAAAGTAGCAGTACAACTCCCAATCGACTGGTATTTGATGCATCAGCCAAGTTTCAAGGCCACCCCTCTTTAAACCAGTGTGGGCTAAATCTTATTGAACTGATTCCCAATATTTTGGTACGATTCAGAGTGAAGAAATTTGGCGTCGCTGCAGATATTAGAAAGGCATTTCTGCAAATAAGTGTTTCTAAAGAGGACAGAGACTCCCTACGTTTTCTGTGGTGGAAGAATTTAGAAGAAAAGAAACTAAAAGTGTTTCGTCATACAAGAGTTGTTTTTGGAGTTAAGAGCTGTCCTTTTCTACTTGCTTCAGTAATAGAATACCATATTGAAGCTAGCAAAGGTTTTGACTGTAAATTTAAGAAGATACTAAAACAAAGCTTCTATATTGATAATGTTGTAGCTAGTTTGGACAGTTACAAGGATCTAAATTTTATTTCCAAATCCACTCAATTGATGTTGCAAGGTGGTTTTGAACTCAGAGACTGGGAAAGCACAGAATGCAAAACTGAACATGGTTGGGAAACTCCTGTTTTAGGGATGAAATGGAATTACCAATTGGATTCTCTGAGGATTAATATGAGCTGGATGAATGAATTAAGCCTTGAGAAGATAACGAAGAGAATATGTTGTCAGCAGTTCAAAAAGTTTTTGATCCAATTGGGTACACTGCCCCAGTTATGCGTTGCCCGAAGTTAATGTTGCAAAGGGCATGGAAAATGTTCATAGGATGGATACCGAAATTATGGGCAATCTTAGAAAGGAATTCATACAGTGGTTTCAAGATCTAAAGTTCCTCGAAGAAATTCAGATCTCCAGATGGATAAATGTTACAGCAGAAAATTTGAAGCACTGCACAATTCATATTTTTTGTGACGCAAGCAAAGAGGCTTATGCTGCTGTGGTATTTTTGGGATTAGAAGAAGGTTCGGTTAAACTGTCCCTTCTTGCTTCTAAATCCAGAATAGCTCCCTTAAGAGGTGGTACAATACCACGTATGGAACTGTTAGCTGCCTTGGTAGGAACAAGACTAACAAATTCAGTTATTGAAGTATTGAATTGGAAAGAAGTAAAATGCTACTACTGGAGAGATTCCACTACTGTACTCGCATGGATATCTAGAGAGGAAAATTGGTCAGTATTTGTCCGAAATAGAATACAGGAGATAAGAAAACTGACTTCTCCTTTAGCATGGAATCATGTAGTTGGTGAACTAAATCCCGCAGACTTGCCATCTAGAGGCAGTACAGCAACACAACTTATGTCACTTAGATGGTGGGAGGGATCAAAATGGTTAACAGAAACTCCCGACTTTTGGCAGCATGGAAATATCTTAAATAAAGATATTAATGAAGACGAGATAGAAAAGGAAAAGTTAAAATCTATAAAATCGTTGGCTAACACTGAAAATATAATCTAGTGCAATAGAATCGATTTTATTCTTCTCCAAATACCAACAAATAGTATGTTTAGTAGGTTGGATGTTACAATTTAAACATAATTGTCTCTGCTCAAAGGAAGAAAGAACGCAAGGAGAACTCGCCTCTTCTGAATTTCATGAAGCGGAGTTGAAATTAGTTTTGATGATTCAACAGGAATCTTTCGAAGGAGAAGACGACAAAAAATTAAAGGGTTTGGCTGTTTTTGTAGATGAGGATAAAATCTTACGTGTAAAGACATAAATCGTCAATAGAAGAGACAAAGAAGGCTTCCGAAAGCCAATGCTTCTACCCTCAAATCACAAAGTCATATTGAAGCTCATAGAACATTATCATAAGAAGAATTTACATTGCAGTCTTCAAATTTTGCAAAATATCTTAAGGGAAAAATTTTGGATTTTAAATGGGAGAAAAACAATACGCAAGGTCATATTGAAGTGTGTAATTTGCAAACAATTTTCTTCAAAGAGGCTAGAAGTTGATTCTGGCCCATTATCTGAAAATTGTGTTCAAGATGCTGCTGTTTTCCAAATCACAGGAGTAGAAGCAGCCAGACCGTTATTCCTGAGAGGCAATCAGAAAGCTTGGGTGCTACTCTTCACCTGCGCTGTTTACCGAGCTGTGCATTTAGAACTTATTACCAGTTTATCTACTGAAGCACTTTTGATGGGTTTTTGTAGGTTTATCGCAAGATGCGGAAGATTCTCAACTATTTATCGTGACAACGGCACCAATTTCGTTGGTGCTGCCAATCTACTACATGGCTTGGAATGGAATAAAATTGCAAATCATGGTGCTATCAACGCCATCGATTGGAAATTTAATCTGCCAACAGCTGCATGGTGGGGAGGTTGGTGGGAGAGACTAATTCGAATAATGAAGGACCTCTTAAAGAGGGTCTTAGGTCAAGCACAGCTACTTTATGAAGAAATGTTAACAATTCTGCGCAATTGTGAAGTGTTGATAAATTCTCGAGCCCTTACTTACGTCTCTGAAAGCGAACAGCTAGTGCCAATATCTCCTTCGTCATTCCTACAAGATATCAAAGAATGGAGTACACCGGATATAGATGCTATAGACCATAAAAGTCTAAATCGAAGAATAATATATTTACTTTCAGTAATTAATGTATTTATAATTTCCTATTACTATCAGAAATGTGTAACTGTATGGCGAGCGAAGCGAGCTGGGATCACATAATGAACCCAAAAGAATCGCAACGTGATTCGTGGGGGTTGGGGAGCAGAGAGAGCAGGGGGTGTAACCCCCTAGTAAATCAAATTTGACTGCACAAATTTTTAAAGCAAAAATTATGTAAAAATAATTTTTGCTAATAAAAAATATGCATATAAGAGAAAAACAGTATAAAACACTAAAAGATATTCACAACAAACATTAAAAACTTATGCACTAACTTTTAAATCCCGATGAGCAATAGCAGGTTTTCCCTCTGTGCCAAACAACTCAGTATGAAGATGATTAATTCCTGAGGCTGCAGATAAAACAAGGACCATCATCTGCTGATGAGTAATTGTGTGTAAATTTAGATAATCATACAAAGATCCTCTCTCATGGTAATGAGTTATGAGCCACATTTGAGTGCAGGCGCCGATAGATGTAACATCAGATCCCATAAAACCTAAGACATTTTCATGATACACATTCATGGTACAGTAGATCTCAGTTTCTCTTGCCCAAGATGCTTCATCACGAGAGAAAAATATTTTCACAGCAACATTTTCTCCATGCCATACACCTCGCCAAACTTCACCATAACGGCCTTTACCTAAAATCAGATAAAACACATTTAAATGAGAAAACTACAATATTACCTAACTATATAAAAAAAAAACTACATTCTTAGTAGTAGCTTTCAACTCTTAAAAAAAAAAAATCAAAAAGGAAGCTTTGAATCTAGAATAAATGTGAAAGAAGTTGTCTTTCACTCTAACGCAGAAAATTTATACAGTAAAAAATTATTTAAGCAAATAAATTACTAAAAATTCTTAACAATTAGTATAAACTGACATTGGGTTAATGGAAGAAACAGTAAATAAAACAACTATAGAAATAAAATTAATAAATTTTCATTTCTAATTATTCTCCAAGAAAAAAAAATGTTGGACTGTAAATGCTACTTTAAGTAACATTATGCAATAAATACCTTGATACTGCAGATACTAATTAAAACAATACAACAAATATTTAATTACAATTATGCATAGTACTAATATTTCTAATAAACTTAAAAAGGTCATCTAATAAACTAAAATATTTATTCTTCTATATATCTTCTAAAAATATTCAACTTCTATTTTCTGTTAAGTACATCAAGCAGATTGTACAATTACTATATTATTGATTGTTCAAGAAAGTTGTCAATTCTAGAAGACACTAGACTAAATTATAAAAATTCAAATGAGAAAGGAAAAATACAAACTTTTTTTTTATAATAAATATTTTAAACTTTATACATCATTGGTCAGTAAGTGTGTATTTCAATTATTTTTTAGGATGTTGGAAGAATTGAACTGTTTTTTATAGCTCAGGATGAAAATATTTTATTACGCACTACATTCAATAAGAAAACTATATCTTAATATAATAAAAATCATCGTATGTATGTTTAGATGTTCCACATCTCCTAAACCACTGCACTGATTTCAACAAAACTTTACACATTTATTAATTAAGACAAGGGGAAAATACCTGTGAACTTTTCAAAGTGCAAAAGTTAATTAAACAGTCAGTTAATTAGAAATTAAATGAAATCGTTTTTCCGCAGTAACTTCGGAACAAATTATTCCACCAAAAATATTTTTATACCATCTTAAAGTTCACAATTTTACACTTTTAATGATACCAATTTTATATGTGACATTTTTCCTACAATTTTAAATAATTTTTCAAAATTTAATAAATAATTGATTACATGTGCAGACGATTTTCAAATAATGCAAATTTATAGCTACTTCGTTGCTAGGAAACGGTTCGACTTTGAACTGATTTAAATTTTTGAAATATATGCTTGGTTTTATAAATATTTTATATAAAAAGAGAAAGATCACTGACAACTTTTAAAAGTTAATTAAAATTTTAGTTACTTAGAATCTAAGCAAGATTTTGGTGTTTTCCGTGATATTTTTCAAAAATATTATCATCTCGCAAAAGCTATTTTTACACCATATTCAAGTTAAAAAAATTAGCTTTTCAGTGGCACAAGTTTCATTCCCGTTCAATTTGTTGCCCTCATTTTAATAATTTTTCAAAAATTAAATTGTGTTTAAAATTCACAATTCGTAACACTTTTTTTTATAGGTGAAGGACAAGAATACATATCGTTGCTAGAACACATTAATAGAATTCTGGAAGAAGACTAAACAAAAAGTTTAAAAGCAGACAATTCTTAATTTATACAGGAACAACTATTGATCTGATTTATTTTAACACTTTTTATTAATGAAAATTTACTATCCCAAAACATCCGTTAAAATCTTTCTTATACTGCAATATTATGAACAAAATTTCAAGTACTTACGTAACAAATATTAATAACTTACGGAGAAAATTAACTATCGCCGGGTTTAAAAATAGTCTTGTTAAATTGATATTCTCATTTTAATTAAAAAAATGCTTCGAAAAATAAAAGAATTTTGGGTATTATAATTTTCTATACAAAAGTAGTTTTTAAATCAAAAATATTACACCTGGAAGTATTTTAATCCCAAGCAATGTCGGGCATAACAGCTAGTTACCAATAACACTAACCTAATCTAAAGAGAACAAAGAAGCATATATACATAGCAATTATTTCACTTTTATAACAAAAAAAACACACGTTATTTACAGTATTTTCTTATATACAACATTTTATGCTTCATTGTTTTTACGATATTATATATACGGTTAATACTCGATTATCCGGCATTCAAGTATCCAGAAAGCTTAACTAACCGGGAAAATTAGAAAATGAGTTTTTCTAAAAGTTTTACATCTGCGCGCCAAAATTTAGCACGCGCTCGCTCCGTTCCATTCACACGGACAATTTATTTCTGGAATGCAACATTCGCTCCGCACGAAGGGGGGGAAAAAGCAATATACAGTACTGTGACATACACAGGTTTGCTTTATTGGGGGTTCAAAATCAGAAGCGAAAACCAAAAAAAAAATAAATAAATAAATAAATAAAGATCCCCACCTTTCGCCAAAAAACAAGACCTAAAAACGAAATCGGCAAAAAAAAAGGTAAAGGGACAGAATCTATTTAAAAAAAAGCTCATGGGGGGGGGGGGTTTACTCCAGATTAGTAAGTCTCTTTCTTTTCCTATATTTATTTACCCTCCAAATACCGGCAGATGTTGATTCTGATTACATAATATCACGTGCGGGAGAATTGGAGGTGCGCGTATTGCGCAATAACCCTTGGGATTTTCTAAAAGATAATTAGTTTTGATATTCAATCTGGGATTTGTTTATGATCACTTAAAAGAGTTATTATGCTTTCTGAGTAGAATATTTTTCAGTTTCGTCGGTTATTTTTATGTTTATTTTTTGACAATCTATATATTTACGGTAAAAATTCGGCAACAGATCATATTTTTTTTTAAATCTTCATAATATATTATGTAAATACAATGTTATGGAAGATATCGAAGTATTCTTAAAAATTACATTTAATGCACATTTCAAAATGACAAAAACAAATTATTTGGCCGAAAAAATCTTTTTTTTTTTTTTTTTAAAAAAACCAAAATGTGCCCCCCCCCCCATTTTTCCCGTCACACTCAACTATCCAGAATTTTCAAATATCCGGAAATCGGAGTTTCCCGAGCATGCCGGTTAGTTAAGCTTTTACTGTAACTTCTTGGGTTGCCAACCCAAGAGCAAGCAATATACAATTGTCTATGTAGAAAGCACAGTTTCTCCAAGTAGAGTCTGGCAACTTGCAGTGATTGACTTTGAGCTATGTTTACTGTACAGCAATGGTCAACATTATAAGGAGAGAGCTGAAGACTTTTGAAGCCCAAAGGGCATTTTTGGAATGAAACTTTCTTTGCTAGCTGTCCTATCTCTGTAAACATTGAGCCAAAATGACAAGTGGATGAAGTTGTTTAATAATGAGACATATTGCATTATAAAATTACGGTGGATCTTAGTTTTTAAGCAGAACAACTGCAGATCCAATTTTTAATCTCAAGTTATGTAGTGGCATGCTAAGCAACTTCAAACATAGTTGTGTGTCTGCATTAACTTGTATTAACTAAATTTTAATTATTTAGGTAAAAATTCAAAAATGTATGGGACTATCTAGTGCCCATCTCAATACTTTTTCTACAAAAAGGCTTTTTCTTTTATCCTTAAAAAATCAAGTATTTTATTAATTGTCACAAAATCTTAACTAAAACTTTACTTACACTTCAGTATTTGAGAGCAAAATTCGAAGTATTTATAATAAAGGTTTCAGTAAATCAGCTGCTGATAGCAACATGGTCATATGCAAGAATGCTGTTATTGGATTTTACTTAGGATTTGATATCCAAGCTAGAGGGCGCTTTTCTTTCTGAGTGTTAGAAAAGATAAGGCCTTTAACAAAAGAGGTGAAATGTTGAAATGAATGTGTAAAATTTCAATGTAGAATAACAGTCTGCAGACATATTTATAATTGCCTAATTTAAGACATTTATTCTTATTCCCAGACACATTTAGAATTCCTTGATGAATAATTACATTACAATAAGATAAGCAAAAATGAATCAACAAACGAAAATTTACATCTACTTGTTGAAAGAGGCTCACAATGATTTGAACAACTTGAAAGAAATAAGCATTTAACAAAAATTAAAAGGAAATTAAAAGTTATTCAACTAAAAAGAATTAAATAGTCTGCAAAAATTGCATTTAATATTCTTTTTTCAAATTACCATATGAGACTCGATTGCATATTAATAGCTATACAGGGTGTCCCAAAAAGTGGAACAAGCGTTTATTTCCTTAAATATTGATTCTAGACATATACTTCCAATTACAAAGCTTCTTCAAATAAGGTGAGAATTTTATACACATACTCTAATATCCAAGGAGATTTATAATAAAAAGTTACAAAAATTAAATTCTTGGCCCCAGTAGAGCAAAAGTGTCAATTAGTAAAATGTTTTTCTTGCATTCATCTATTCACATACAAAGTTGCAGGCTGTAAAACTTACAGAGATATAAGAAGACAAAGTTATTGACTTGGAACACATTTTCCATACCTCTCACTGCTGTTTGATATAGTCTTTCAATACATTTTAGGGATAATATACATATTTCAAAAAATTATTTAAAGGGTGGAATCAGGAAATAACAATGTTTTTGTTAACTCTTGGCAATTTAAAAAATAGTCAAATAATACATTAATTGAAGTATTTTCAAAAATAGTTCATCTTGGGTACCTTCAAAAAATATCCACAATGATATATCAGCATTGAGGCTCGACTTCCCAGAAACAAGCAGTGCAATAAAAATATTACTAGAATACAATTGAAATACAATTTTTCAAAAATAGCTTAACCTTTAAATAGTACAAACTTGTAGTTGTAACTATCTGAATTTTTCTTTTGGAAAATTACAATCCATTTTTGTTTGTTTTTTTGGCAAGTGACTTTTAACAACAAAAATCGAATATTTATTAACCAGCCAAGTTCCCGTTGAGGCAACATAAAAGTGAATTCAAAACCTAAAATCATCCAATGAAAAAAAATAAAAAATGCAAAGGCCAACTATGGCTTCCCATGGGCCCCATCCAGTGTTTTACTTTTTCATTCATTTTTGTCTTCTTTTCTCGTTTTTATCTTGTTTCCGTTGTTAAACGAACTCTCAGAGTGAAGTAGTAAGCAAATAAGAATAAAAATGAAAATACAAGTTTTTAAAATAATTTTAGTGAGTTCTGCAACTCTGCAGACCTAAAGGACGAGTCGCCACTGCTCTTAGGTAAAGCTTAATTATACGCACAACACTAAGAGCAAATAATTCAATATTCTTGTTTAATATTACGCTATTTTGCTGTTATACCTTAAATTTTCATTTTCTCAAGTTGTCCTTCCATTCTTTATCAAGTCGATAGTTGCAACTATCTACCAATGAAACTGAGTAACAGTATGTGCCATTGGCAAATTTATTTCAATCCATGATGATTGGATGATGTACTACTTTTTTTTTTATTTTTATTGCCCACACAGACACAGCTGATCCAAAGGGTGTAAAGCATGTCGGGATGTACTAGATAAATATTTGCATTTCACTGTTTTTCAATGTTGTATAAATTTGCATTTCTGAAATAAACATATCCATATAAATTTGTGAGCAGCACCTTGAAATTTAAAAATTAACATATATCTGTAAGTTTTGCAGATGAATCGTGGAACTTAGTTTATACATAGATGAGTGCAAGAGGAACATTTCACTCATTGACACTTTTGCTCTATGGGGAAAATATAAAAATTTAATGTTCTTACCTTTGTATTTTAAACTTCCACAGAAGCCAAAATGTTTTCAAGCAAATTCCTACCTTATTTAATGAAACTTTCTAATTGGAAATATATGTCTAGGTGCAATATTTAAGGAAATAAATGCTTGTTCCACTTTTTTGGGACACCCTGTTATAAGCAATAAAATCTTGTGGAATTTAAATTAAAATGTTCATTGATATACAGAAGAAAATATCTGGATTTTGTCTCAATATAAATGATAGCAAAATGTAAAGGATGTATCTGTTTTATCAGAGCTTCATTTGCAAAAAATTAATACCTAGCTTCATATCAATTTCTTTTCCTAACACATTGATTAAAAATATCAAATATTGAGATGTCAAAATTAACCATTCATAAAAGAAAGGAAAAAACTCGCAACTAAATAACTATTTTACACAGCTAAAATATAAAGTGCAGATTTATAAACATTAAATTCCGCTCATGCTTATTTTAAACTAGCTGATATACCCGGCATTGTTCGAGATAAAAATATTTTCAAGTCCAAGTACTTTATAACACTTTCAATTTAATAAGAATTTTTCGCGGAAGAGATTTTCGTTAATCCATGACCCTTTGGACCAGCAATGATACACCCTTCTTTTTCTCTCCTTAATTTGAACCACCTGGCAAGAATCTCATAGTCCTTCATACTCCATTTTTCCCTCCCCATCATTGCTACGGCAACAACAGAAACTCTTTTTTTCATATCTTGGATTTTATTGCCCTTATCAGGACTACAATTCTCTTCTCTCTAGTGTTTTGGCACTGACCGGAAAAAACTGCATAGTGTTCTTTCTTTTTCTCCTTAGGCCCTCTCCCTTTGGTAAGAAGTAGGCCCAACAATATTGAGGGATTTTGCACACTCATTCTGATCATTAAAAATTTGTAAAATTAAATGAAACATCGCGAAAAGAGTAATTAACGTCATTGGATTGTGGAGCAAACATATTGAAAGATGCATATGCTATGAAATAAAATTTCTGCCTTTCTGTTAACATTCAAAGAAAGCAATATTTTAATCATAACTTTTACAATGGTAAAAATACCGGAATGAAGGATTTGATAAAATGATAAATTGGTTTGAATTAAATCACAATAACAGAAAGCACTGTTACAAATTGTGTATGAAATAAATTTGAAATGTTTATTAAATTAAAGAAAAGAATGCATAACATTTAAATAGGGAATTATTAAAATGATAATTTTCTGCTCTTTAAAATGGTATGCAATTAATCTATGTGAAATATATTTTTCAGAAATTATTGGTGAAAAACAGAGATAAAATGCCGAAACTTGGCTGAATTTCCATTATTTAATTAAATATCTTAGGAAATAATTTTGTTTGAAAGAGTAGAACTAATCACGAACAGACCCCAGAATGGCATGTGCAAATTTCACGTCAAGACTATTCACCGTTTAGGAGGAGTTCTCGCGACAGATAGACTGTTAGAACACCTTTTTACTCATCCTACGATAGGAATCGGACTAAGAAGCCTTGAAGGCTTAGCACACACTCAATAGGATCAGTTAAAAATTTGTGAAAATTAAGCAAAACATCAAGAGAATAATTCACTAAAGTCATTCAATCACTGTGTAACTTTATTAAAAGGTGTAAATGCTACGA
Source organism: Araneus ventricosus (assembly GCA_013235015.1). NCBI lineage: Eukaryota > Metazoa > Arthropoda > Arachnida > Araneae > Araneidae > Araneus > Araneus ventricosus. Next base: position 61,168 of record BGPR01004648.1, on the reverse strand, counting down.
CAACGGGAAGAAAAAGTCTACTTTGTTATTTATGCTCAAAGAAAACAATATTTTCTTATAATAACTTTAACACTGGCAAAAGTCAGTGAGTGAAACAGTAAATTGGCTCGAATATATTTCTATAAGAATAAAAAGTATTGTTAGAAATTGTGTTAAAAATATAGTTTTAAATGTTAATAACAATCAGAGAAAACACTTTATTGCAATGGAATTAATATCATTAAAAAGATACTTTTCTGCTCTTTAAAATGGCATAAAAATAATTGTTGTCTAATAAATATTTCAGAAGTTATTGGCAAAAAACGTCTAAGCATTAGGCTTAACAGAGGCTAATTTTCGTTATTTAATTAAATATCTTAAGAATTAATTAATTCTGAAAGTTGAAAATAGCACCGTTGACCTAGAAATGTGCTCTAGAATGTTGTGTGCAAATTTCATGTCACTACTGTTTAGGAGGAGTTCTTGTGATCGACAGACACATGTATTTTCCGCTTTATATTATAGCCTTTAGAAGATCTTGTATATGTTCACTTAATTGTGTTTATTCTACATAAATATCCAGAATGAATACAACTAGTTCAAAATGCAATAAATAATTAATGCATATGCTTTTGTAGAGTTAGTTGACTTATAACAACACATACAAATTGGATTATGAGGTTAAAAAACAAAGTAAATTGCCATACTACAACTAATCTAAAGGCAAGAGAAGTTTAAAATTAAATGAATGCACCTGAGAAAGTTATGAAAATTAATTTACTGATAAAATGAAGACTTAATAGTATATTACAGGGTTGGGGAACCTGCAGCCTTTTTGAGTTTCTTATGCGGCCTTACCAGTCATTTACAATTTGCACTGAAATAATATACATGTCTGTAATATGATGATAATTCTAGAACCTTTAAGACTCTGCTCGTGTGGCATTTTGCCCAACTACAGAAATTTAATCAGGCCTTTCAGTGCAAAAAGGTTCTCCACCACTACTATATTACAAAATAATTTAAAATTGCCAACAAAAACAAACAAAGAAAAAAAAACATACAAGAATAATTTTAAATTACTTGAATGTATGTTTTTACACAATTTAGATAAATATCAGAAAACAAAAGCTACTTCAGACTAGTCTTATTTTCAACTAGAAGCATCTTGAAAAGGTCAAATGAATAACAGAATATATACAGAGAGAAAATTCTTTGCCATATCGAAATACACAACTTCTTCAATATTCCAAAACATTAAATTTTTGAGACCAAAGAAAAAAAAATTGTATACCAAAGAAAACGAATTTACATATAAATACACCAAAACATTGTTCAACAAATTTAAAACATTGTCCAATGTCAAAAATATGTTTAAAATAAAAATCAAAGAAGATGCGAACTCCTTACCTATACACTCTGCAAGAGCTATTTGTCTTGCTAAAGTTCGCTGTATTATCAGTGGTACACCAGATCCACTACCTGATGTAATAGAATGTTCAAATATTTCCTGAAAGAAAAATCCTTTTAAGTTATTAAGTATGCAGCAGTGTATATTTTCGATGGGCCGTTGCATGAGCCACTCGTAATAAGGGCTATTATGTGATGGCCACAATGCCCAATTAATTGTCACGGCAGCCGTGTCATTCAAGTTTCCGCATGCCTAGCCCTGGTCTGAGTAATTCATTCGTTTATGATTACTTCATTGTTTCATCGAATCTTTAAATCATGTTTTTCCTTTTTTGAAAAAAAATCTAAGACTTTCTTTTAAACAGGAATTTCAGTTTACACTTATGCTATGAAAAGTTAGTTTGCTTTTTTATTACTTGTATGGTACATTTCCGAATATAAGCCGAGAGTGTGTTTTTTGTTCAAAAATTTACCAAAAATTCAAAACCCGTTATATAAGCGGAAATGGAAAAATATAATAATTTATACTTATAAAAGGGGTAATGTTTGTGTGTGTGTGCGTGGGTGGGATGTCCAGACGAATCTATCGCACTCACAGCCATGAAATTTGGCACACAGGTAGTCGCAAAGGTGACTTAATGCAACTCGAAGCCCGAATTTTAAAATTTAATCTAGAGAATTTTTTATTTAATGTTTTGTGATTTTTGAAACATGTTTGTCCACAGTATCATTTCTGATTTTAGTTCAAAAAAAATTGATACACCATCGGATAGAACAATTTTTTTTGAGCTTCAAACGTAATTTATTGAATTTTCAGAAATTAACAAGAACGGTTAAAATATCTTTTCCTGTTTTTTTTTAATCAATTTTTTCCTCGTCAGTTGAAAGATATTTTTCTCTAGCGAACTTCATCCCGCGACACTTTCTCCGGAACGTTACTGGCAATTTCATTGGCTGACGGTGCAGAGCGCAGGCGATGTCATAACCTTCAATTGATTTCTACAGTTAAAATGTCATTATCGTGAAAGAAATAAGCGGGAAAATCAATAATGTGTATCTTTTGTTTTGATTTTATTTTCAAAACTTTTTCATGTTCTTCCTAATAAAGGTGTCATCTCCTCACATGAAAATTGCGAACTCTGGGCAAGACTGAGACTACTGTGAGTACTCAGATTTTTATTGCTCTTGTAATCGTAGACCGAGGCAAGGTGGAAGGATGATAACATAGGCAGGAATGCCCCTTCCCCCTTTCCAAATTTTGCATATCATGACACAATATGCACCTTCTTTTAAATCTATTCAAATCAAAATTTGACAACTACCTACAATTATGGTTTGAAGAACACATACCAAAATTCATTTATCTAAGTCACTGCATTTTTGAGTTATCAAGCTCACATGCAAGTAATTACACAGACAAACAGATCTGGTCCAAAATCTGATACAGATCAAAAATTCTAATGATAAAACTCAATACCAAATATTATCCACCTAGCTTTTTCCATATTTCAGTTATCTTATTCACATGGACTTCATGTAAATGGATTTTATCTAAAATTTGCTACAAAGCTACTACAATAGAACCAAATTTCATCTGTCTAGCTCAATGCATTTTTAAGTTATCATGCTCACAAACAGATAATTAATTCCAAAATTATATTTTTGATTCAGGGATATCTAAAAGATGGAGATTCATCGAAATTTCAAGGTCAAAAATTTTAACCGTTATAATAATTTTCTCTGTATCTAAGAAAAACAGATTTCATTGCTGCAATTTCAATTATAAGAATAAAATTCAGCAGAAATTTTTATAAACTTTCCTAAGGTCTAAAATTAATTTTTCTATAAATATAATAAAAGCATCCTTAAAGCAAATTACTGGTTATTATTTAATAATAATAAGGTTAATACATACACACTGTTGAGATAATAAAATGCTAATGCAAAGGATAAATACATTATACATTTAAAAAAAAAAAAAAAACTTGGATCAAAGTGAAACTAAGTTTTTTTCTGTCTAAAATTCTCTCATTTCGCAGACAGAACACATACCTTCAATGTACTATCACCAGCAGCTGTAGCTCGCAAATCATCATGGTAAAAATGTTCCAAGTCATTATGTCCCACTAATGATGCCATACGTCTTTTATGACAGTATTTCATGAGGCCCAAGATCATGCCAATAATACAGCATAGAGCAATTAAAACTGTCAACCCTATGACCAAATTGATTGTAAAACTGTCTGTAGTGGAATCACTTTCTTCAGCTGAAAAATAAAAATTAAAACCAATACAGTAACTTCTCATTAAAAAAAAATGTATTTCATTTTTTATTTAAGAATGAAACATATATACATACACAAGATGCGGGGAGTCAATATTGGAAAAGACCCATTATTACAAAAGTCGCCATGGCAGCAAATGCCACTAAATTGAGGTCCGTTCTTTTTTTCAGATGCAAATGTATTAGTCTTACAAACAAAATGTTCCACATCTTTTTTATCCAAGCAACCTTTTTTGTGGGTATGATAGCCATGCACATCAACGACACTGTATGTGTAACACTGTGGAAAAGATTAAAAATTTCAAATTTTTCACACAAAACTTTAGAATAGAGAATTATTATATTTACAATAATGGATCTCATCTCTAAAATACTTATTCAAAAAATTACTAAAAAATGAAAATATTTTTGATTCAATATGCTATTTTTGGCTAAAAGATATGGGTTAATCTGGAATCTACAGTGCCCACCTACTTCGTTCCTTTTAGGATCAGCAACTCTTTGCCGCCAAGAACGAAGATGAGAGAACATTTGTTTTGGTTGCGCAATGAGGTTTTTAACAAGTAACATGCGTGCATGGGCAGAAATTGATCTTTTCAACGGTGTTTTGAGCATCACGCTATATTGTGCCTCATTTCAATTGGACTGTTTTGTTCATCTCTTCGATGTGATTGGTCGATTCATTTGAATTTGAATGAAACTTGGTTTGAAATTCTTCGGTTTGAATATAGGTTCAGTACTGTGTATGTTATTCTATGTGCTTCGTTTCTCAATGAATATGCAAAGCTACAAGTATTTTGCTATGGTGAAAGCAAAGCCGCTGATGTTTTTGTAAGTTAAAAAAATTTGCCCGGTACACGCTTGAAATGCCACAGGCATGTGCAGAAATTCTCGTTTTCGCAATTTTTTTTAAAAACCTAGATTCCTAACATTCAATGAAAAAGCGTAGCTACTAGTTTCCTCTATGGTGAAAGCGAAGCCGATGATGTTTTTTAAGTTAAAAAATTTGCCAGGTACACACTTGAAATGCTGAAGGCATTGCATGCTCAATCTCTCCTTTTCAGCTGACGCATGCAAGAGCAATAAAAAGCGTACCACACATCCAAAACAATATTTGGCGACGGCAAATGAAATTGCACCAAGAAAAATTGGCGAAAAGCAAGGCGGCACTGTAGACTCCAGGTTTACCAAGATATGTGCACATTAAATGAATTAACATCATAAGAAACAAACAAAATCATAAAATGAATCAGAAAAAAAAGCAGCCTTTTTCTGAAAAACATCCAAAATAGATTTATATGCAAATCATATATATATTGAAAAAAAAGGATAATTTCTGTATCCAATTCCAATTAGTAATTTGCTTTTATGAAATCTTGCTTCCTAATTCTTTTTAGTAAGCTATTAAAAATATTTAAACACACACACAAAAAAAAAATCATGCAAGTAGTCGAAACTTACCACCAAGGCATTGTCACAAGATGCAGGTCGGTCACAGTCACCATCACAATAATAACAAAGGTAACGAGAAGAATTCTTTGAAGTTGTTCCTTCTGTAAAAGATCCAGATTTAAATAAGCATTACATGCAGTTACCAATACCTTTTTTAGCCTTTAGTTTAATAAGCAATGCATAATGAAAAACTGTCACCTTAAAAAAAAGATAAGAAATGAGAAGATACCATAGAAAAATTAACTAATTCTTATGTATATTTCAAAGTGTTTCAGCGCAAAACAAAATTCATGTATGCAATTTACAGTGCTCACAAGAATAAGCATATGAATGACTATAAACAAGTTCCATGTAGAAGAAATAATCTTAAAATGCTTACAAAATGCGTGCAATTATCTCAACATATTTATATCATTTTATAGTTATCATTCTTTTGACCCAATTTTCTTAAAGTCATAACACAAGCTACAATAGAACTTACGTTTAAACAGAAATCAGAGGATATGAATGAACATCAATCTGTAAATTTCAATACAAAACTAATATGGATCACATAGGAGAATATTTTGTTCACTGTCAGGTTTTACATACACTAAGACACATGTATGTACCACATAAACTACCACTTTCAGAATGAACAGATATATATATCAACCAGGATAATTAGGCCCAAGATATACTGATCACTGAACCTATCTTTCAATTACTAGCCTCTTTTATTCCTCCTCTTTTCTTTGTATATGTTCTTCGGTTAACAAGTTTATTGGTTTACCTATAATTCAATATCATCCAAGTTTTCTATCAACCCTCCGTGAAGTACAGGTGATGTTTATTATTTCTTGGCTATACTCTGTGTTCCTCTTTTAATTCGGTTGGTAATGGTTTCATGACCTTTTAGCTATTTCCATAACCTTCAAGAAGCAAGGATTAAAGAAGTTTATACATCAGATGGCTGTTGCTGGACACCACAGTTCCGATCTCGCAGATCACCAAATCCCAGTCACAAGTTTTTCACTTTATTTCTTTTGCTTATTTTAATACACTAATTTTTAAAATAAAATAGATTTAACATTGTAAGTTAATTTTCTTTAGAAATAGTGAATAATCTAACATTATCCAAAATCAGCGCGAATAATGTTAGTTTTTTTATAGTTTCACGATGGACTCTAAAAAGCATAATCTTTGTAAAGAAAGCGATTTGTAAGAAATCTGGGGATGCTTTTGCAATTTTATAGAAATAAAAATAATTCATACAAAAATCAAATATATTTCAGACATTTATTAATAAAAATGGATGATAAGATTTAACAGATAAAAAAGTTGAGAGAATGCCATTGCCTCACTAAGGATTAATCAAATTGATGTTAAATATCCTGACCAAGTAAACATCCAGGTGGTTACATAAAATGACAATTTACTAAGAAAATCCAATAGTCAATTTGACAACAAAATTGAATTTGAAAAATAAATATTCAATAACAATATTTAATATATTCAGTATAAGTATTGCAGCAAATTGCTCTAATATATCATTCTCTCACAAATATATATTTAAAAAAAAATGAACCTTTAAAACATTACCTAACTATGGATGCGGGAGGATCTTGGACTACACAAAATAATGTGAGCATTTTAGGGATATAAAAAAATATATTAAATATCATTCAGTTTTATACATCTCAAGTATAATTCATATTTTATTCAGTCATGCAATAACTATCATCAAAAATAATAAGTCTATTTTAATTTTGAATAGTTCAATTCAATTTTCTTGATTAATGCTTTAAAAGCATATTTTATCTGGCAATGCGCAAGAGAATTTAGAGATTGGATGGAATCAGAAAATATTGTTCAAAAAGAATCCGACGCAAGAAAATGCTTTCAACTGAAAATGGTTTATGAGGGAAAAGATTTCAGAAAACCTAGCATAGAACAGACATAAAATGCTGGTTTTTAAAACCTTTTCCCATAGTTTTCATTAAGGGATTTTTTTTCTTCACTTTCTTAGAAAGAATAGCTAGTTCTACAAATTAATTATCTTGTTAAATGTAACATCACTGTAGCAATTAGGGGAAAAAATATTTTTTAAAGAAAATCGTAGTTTTGAAAGAATGCTGGATTATTGGTAAATTGGCAATTATGGCAAAATTATTGACTAAGAAAAGAATTTAGGACCCAAATTGAAATTGAACTTTTAAAATGTTTTTCAAAGATGGCAGATAACATAAAATAACATTCAAACTTGCAACTATGGCCATTAACAACAACAAAAAAATCTGAAAAAAGATTAAAAACATCTGGTCATCTCCAAGAACTACTTAAGTAATATTTTGCTGATGTTTGATGCTGAATCTTACAGGACAGTCTGATGATATTCTTAATCACTATTTATATACAGCTCATTCCAACAGATTAAAATACAAAAATGCAAAGGAGTGAACAGCTACTATATACAATGCTATAATATATTAAAGCATTATAATATACCGCCGTAATTCAGGAAGGAAATAGTCACTAAGTCCACAAAAACCTTTTGACGAACTACTGCAGTCAGTTAGAATTTGCAATTAATTATTTTGCGATAGAAACCTGCTATCTAAACATCAGTAAATAAAACATTGGAGATAGAAATCTGTAAAATAATTTTTAATATTTATCATAATGACTCAAAAATAGTTAAGTTTAAAATGAACACATCTCGAAACTACAGTTTTGGACATAGTGACTTCTGCCTGAACGACGACAATATATTATCTATTTATTCAATCTACAATAGCATAAGCCCCCCAATTTGTAAAAAATAACTGATACATTCTGAGTTGTCCAAGGCGAGATAAAGTGCATTCAAAGTTAAGGATGGAATGTAAAACATAGCTTTTCCAGACCTTTAAAAAAAATAATCCGAGTAACTAAAAATAAGAACTCATTAATAACTAATAAATGAATTCTGAGCCCTGCATCAAATTGATAAAGAGGTGTTTATATTTAAAACAAACTTTTAATACTTTTCAAATAAGATAAAACATCTAGTTGAAAACAACATGACAAATATATAATGCAATTTCTTTAAAATCAAACTAAGAACATTCCGAGCTTTTTTTTTCCATCTTCTATGATTATATATCCCTTATACGCAATGATTTTTTTAAGTCGTTTTAAGCCAGAAATTACTTAATTTTGATTTCTTTCTTTTTTATTTAGGTAAATGAAAAGACAAATAAGTGTATATTTAATGCTATTAGTGTAAATACTTTCATATTTAAAAGAATCGCAGGCAATGCATTTGCAACTGAATTTGCTACTTACGAGCAGGATTTAGAAGCATAATAAGAGAGAACAAAATTATTTGTTGAAACATCCTGCCAAACATTTTACGTTTCTACAATGGGAAGAATTTTCTTTTTACTACGTCAAGACATGTTTAAAATCTTTACATAACAAAAATTTAATTTCTTCTTCATGTTCAACAAAACAAGTCATGAGTTTGTAGAAAACAGAACTTAAACACAAATAATTCCTTCTGTTACACTACTTATGCTTTCATGTTCTCAAGATGAAAATAAAAAGTGGAAAACAGTTGCAGTTAAGATGTATAACTGTGTAATCCATGATTTTTTTTGAAACGTCAGCTTTCATCAGAAAACAGTATACATTATCTTCTGGGAAATAATTTAATAATCTGATGCATTGAATACAAAATATAGGCTGTAATTAACTAACAGAAAATTTTATTCAGTGTACAACTTTTTAAAAATTTAAAGGAAGTGAAGTAATGTTTACATAGTGATGTGATGAAGAACGGCAACCGTGAAAATCAGCTCCAGAAAGTTACCTAACCTTCTGTGAATCCTCGTGTGAATAGGTAAAATATATTTTTATTTAAGCTGTTATGAAATTTGATTATTTATATTCCCGCATTAATGAACAATATATATATGCTGTTGATTCTTCACTAACATATGTGAAAAGTAATGTTTTTTCTTGAAAACACCGGCAACGCACTGGCTTCTATCCTCGTTTAGTGGTGTTGCTTAAAATATACTTAAGATTTTCACAATTATTAGAATTCATTTCATTCCTTTGTACTTACCGACATAATTTTCTATGGGAAGTTTTATTACAAATCATCAATTTTTTTAAAATAATTTTTCAAAATGCTGTATTTCTGATAAGTGATGCAAGATTTGAAACTGATTAAGTTAGTCCCATTAAGTTCTGGCTTCTGTTTATAATTTACAGCAAGATGTAACTGATATTTTTGATTGATCCTTTTTTCTTTTTTTTTTCTTCTTTTCTTGATCCATTTAATCCCTAATTATAGTTCGAATTGATATAAATTTTACAGAATAATGATAACTTATTATATGCATCCATAAAGAACTGTTTCTTTATATAAATTATCTTCCTTCTTAAATATTTATAAACTCCACATAAACCCATATATAATCTTATGAGACATTACTTGGGAATTTTATTAATTAATATTTGTAGTTAAAGTTGTACAAGTGTTTACAATTTACAACAAGTTTGTACAATTTGAAGAAGTTGTACAAGTTTTATTTTTTGTCTGAGAGATATTTTCTCTTGTATAATTTATAGTAAATATGCATTTTTAAAATAAGCTGCATAATTTAAAAGCCATCTTATTGTACATTAATTTTTTTAATTAATTTATTTTTCTTCCAATATGAAGCAAAATATGCCAATAAATAAATGCTGATGAAGTTCCATTGTGAAGGAAGCAAAATTTAGACTATTTGGTTGCTTTTTGTTTACTTTTATGGTATAAAGTTTGAAGGTGTCCATTTGTTTTATAGTTTGATTTCCAGAAAAAAAATTAGATAAGAAATTTACCTTTGTGTTTATTTGACTCCATTTGTTGTATTATCAAATATAACTGCATCTTATTTTTATATTATAGCTGTCTTATTCTTATATTTCAAATGAGATTTAATTTCAACTGAATTTGTAAGAGATTGAATTGTTTCATATTTTAGCTAATAACATTTTATGGTAAATTCAATTAAAATGTTCAGCATCTGAAATTTTCATATCCTTATTACTGTGTAAAATTACAAATTCAAATAATTATTTGCATCAGGATATTGAGAGAAATGTTATAGTTGATTGGAATCAAGAAAAGAACAAAAAATAAATAAGTTTTATCATAATACTTGGTAATAAAGTTGGTATCTGAGACTACTGTATCTTTTTAAGAAAATTATTTTTAGTTGTAAGTAGAGTAATGTAATTAACTTAATGTTAATAAATAAATGTTGTAAGTAGGGTAATAAGTGACTGAAAATAAAAAGTCTTGATTGAAAACTTTTTAATTAATTTAATTTTATAAATTTATTTAACATCATGTGTGAACCATCAGTATTTGTATTGTTATTCAGATTCTAATATTTGCCATGTTTCTTATTAAGAGCATAACAGATTTACCTTCCATGATGTATCGCTGATTACCCGATTCATATTTCTAGATATAAAGAAGCATGGCTGCTCAGCTTTTTAATAATATTGGGAGGCTTGGATTAGGCCTTGCTATTGCTGGTGGTGTTGTCAATTCTGCACTATATACAGGTATTGAAAATATTTTTTCATGATTAGAATTTTTTTCATAAAATATTTATTTAACAGTAAAAGTCTGTTAAAAGTTGGGCTTTGTTATCTGATTTTAATTATAATATTAAATTGATGTACATGTATTATCTTTTGTGAAGTGAAGTATAAATTTGCTAACAACTGAAATGACTTTTGCTCTTCAGGCAGAAATCATATAAAATGTTCAGATCTTACCTTTGAGTATTTTAAACTTCCTTGCATGAAAGATTTCATTTTTTAAATACATTTTAATAATTTTTTTTTTCGTACTAACTGACATTTATTTTTGAAAAGGTATTAAAGTAAATTTATTAGTAAAAGTAATTATGCTTTGAGAGATAATTTCTATTAAAAATTTTGCATTCATTTGTATTGATCAATAATGTTATTTTTTTTTAATGATTGATTTTAAAGCAGCGTTTTCCTGGTAATTCTAAATAACTGAAAAACCCAAATTTTTGAATTCCATTATATTTATTTAGCGAAGACTTATGATATTAGTTTCATGGATGGTCTCCAGAAAAATTTTATAGAATTGTTTGTTGAAGTAAAGCATTTAAATATATGAACTTCATTTGTTAGATGCTCATGAGAAAAGTAGTCTGTTTACTAGCCTCTTCAAATAAAGTAATAGTTATTTTGCCACTTATTTTCTCTGCAGCGGGGGGCTCAGATGTATTTGTATGATACATCTGAGATGATGATGTTGTATGATCAAGATGTTGATCAAATTGTATTGATCAAAGCATTTATTTACTTCCAAACCAACAGGGAAATGTTTTGCCTCAGAGTTCGGAGGTATGCTGTCAAAGTGTTAAGTCTCTTTAATATATGTCCTAGTTTTGTTATATTGTATGATATCTGATTAAAAGAAATCATAACATCTGTGCTTTTAAATACTTTTGCAACATTTTCCAAATTAATAAAGAATGAAGTAAGAAAAATTCAGTTTTCTTGTAAGTCATCATTAATATAAATTTCAAATTATGTGTGTTATTTCATTATTGGTTTTGGTATTATTCTAACCACCTTTCATCTTACAAAAATTCTCTTCTGCTCTATTGCATTTGGAAAGACAGAAGCAAAAATTTTGTGTCGAAGAATCTTTCCCCCCCCCCCCCCCTTCTGCATTTCTAATTAGTATTTATGCACTAAAGAAATGATATGTAAGAATGCTCTCTGCTAGTCTTTCCTCATTTTAAAATGCCGGAAATGAAAAAGAGTGGGGAAAAACTGGCAATATAGGTGACAACTTTTCTTAAAATCATGTGTTAAAATGAAGTCTCTTTCCAACTGTTTGAAGAATGTTTTTCATTCGATGTCCTTATTCCCAAAGCTTTAATAGTCACAGTACTGATGTAGGTCAAAGCCTGGAAGAGAGATTATCCAGGTTCCAGAATTTAAAAGCCTATTGGGTAAACTTTCAGTCTACTTGTTGCAATTTCATTTGCTGGTGCCAAGCACTGTTTGGGATGCGCAATGTGCTTTTCATTGCTGTACTGTGCATGCTTCATTTGAAAAGGGGTGATTGAGCACACAATGCCTTCTGCATTTCAAACGTGTACCGGGCAATTTTTTTTTATTTAAAAAAACATCAGCGGCTTCACTTTCTGCAAAGCGGGACACTAGTAGCTTCGCTTATTCATTGAGAAGCGGAAGCACAGAATAACCTACACAATTCTGAACCTAAAAGTGACTGAAAATGTTCAAAAACGAGAAAAGTGTAGTGAAAATTTCACATACCTATTTTAATTGCCCAATTGCTGTTTACACTTAGGACACTGGTATCTACTTGCTATCAATCCCTGATCCACACACTTCAAAAGGGAACCAATGCCATAATCAGCAACAGCCGTACGAAGTGCACGTAACGAAATGATAAAATCAGACGAAAATCAAACTGGCAAAACAAATTCAATTGAATCTACCAATCACATCAACGGAACAAACCAATCAAAATGAATCATAATATCGCGCCATACGCAAAAGACCGATGAACAGATCAATTTCCGTGCATGCACGCTCATTAAAATCATCATTGTGAAACCAAAACAAATATCCTCTCCTCTCCATTCTTGGCGGCAGAGAGTTGGCGATCCTAAGAGGAACGAAGTAAGTAGTCACTGTAGACTGAAAGTTAACCCTGAAATTAATGTTATTTTATGAACATTTAACGAGCTTTGGATTCTTTATTTAAGTCAGTAATCCACCAATTTTGTAATTTTTTTCTATTGCTTAATTTTATATCAGATTCCTCATTTAAAAAAAATAAACTGATTTTAATTCTCTATTTGCAGTTGATGGAGGTCACAGAGCTGTAATATTTGATAGGTTTGTTGGAGTTAAACAAAATGTTATTGGTGAAGGAACACATTTTCTGATCCCATGGGTTCAGAAGCCAATAATTTTCGATGTCCGATCAAGACCCAGAAACATTCCTGTCATTACTGGAAGCAAGGGTTAGTTTTCTAATTATATCCCGAAACAGATTTCACACCTAAAGTTTTTTTTTCTGTTACTGTGTATTTGATGTTGTCTTTTTCATATATATCTTATAAATATTATATTTTAGATCTTCAAAATGTCAACATTACTCTCAGGATTTTGTTTCGACCTGTTGCTTCTCAATTACCCAAAATCTTCCAAACTCTGGGAAGCGATTATGAAGAAAGAGTTCTCCCTTCCATTACTAATGAAGTATTAAAAGCTGTAGTTGTAAGTAGTTTTTATATTCATTATAGAATGACCACTAGGGGCTATTTATTGTTTCGATTGATCTAAACTATTGGTTAATCCTGCTAGTGAGCCTGTACTAAAGTCACATAAATTCAATATTTAAGTGTTTAAAAACTTCATAAAATATTTTTATAAATTATTTGTTTGAAACAACATATTATATATTTAAGAAAAACTGTAAAAATCTAGAAAGTTATTAAACTAGATCTTGTTTATCAAAATATCTAAATGCATATATATTTGTTTCAGTTGCTTTGCTAAATGCGGATTTCAACTCTTCTATATTATAAATTAATTCACAATTTGGCTTCTTATTACTTTCCCTAAAGATCACATATTCTTCTTGATATTTTTTTCACATTATGTACAATAATTATATACGTCTATTTAATTTTTGTGTTTTATGACCAGTTTTTATAATTTTGTTTTAATTGAAATAGTGTTGAAAAATATAAATCCAATTTACTACCTGTCTGTTGGAATGGAACTCAATCATTAGTCAAAGATACCCTGTAGTCTGCTAAAATTTGATTGAACCACTCCTCATGCAAGATATTGGCTTGTGTTATTATATCACTCTATTAAAATGAACTGGACTAGAATGAATTTGATGATTTTAAAATTGTAGCTTTTTCGAGTAACAATTAGTTTGAAGTATTTAAATATTATAATATTTTAGAAAATAAAACATGCATTATTTCATTATTTGTTGAATCTGTCTGCCACAAAGATGAGTGCTGTTTATTATTGTGTGGATACTACTTTCTGCCCATTTATTACATAGTTGAGTGTTTATGTCCAAGTTTCAAAATAGAGACTTATTCCCAGTTATTTGTAATTTCAAAAATAATTGTAAATTGCTTTATACTTTTAATGACTTATGCAAGAAATTATTTTTAAAGAAAACAGGAAAATAATTGTATTGCTCCAGAAAGGATTTTCATTTTTTTTTTTTAATATTTAACTATTGATACAGGAACATCCCGTATGTCCTGTCAAGGAAAAGACGGCTGCCATCAAAACCGTCCAAATATCACTGTGAAATTTCCACCCGTGTTGCACGCTTTCTTCATTAGAGTGACTTGCCCAGATGGGATTGGGAAAAGAGGAGGGTTCTTAGAATTCGAACAGTTCCAAATGTCATTGTGGTTTTTGAGGGGGGGGGGGAGTAAATTTCCCTTCTCTTTGAAAGAGGAACTCGGGTGTTCCCGTATTTTGAGGTCCCTCTCTTCCAATTGTCTTGGGAATCAGAGGGTTAATGGATTTAGTTTTTTTATGTAAATAAAAAAAGTTCTTTTAATTTTATTGCATTAATTTTTAGGCTCAGTTTGATGCTAGTGAAATGATCACACAGAGAGAGTTAGTTTCTCAAAAAGTGTCAGAAGAACTAACTGATCGAGCATCTCAGTTTGGCCTTATTCTAGATGACATTTCCATTGTAAGTAAAATTAATGCATCCAACATTATTTTGTAAATTATTTGAAGAAAAATATAATGGTATCTATTTTATTTTCCAAGGAATTCATACATATATGAATTACTTTTCCAGACTCATTTATCATTTAGCAAAGAATTCACTATGGCTGTTGAAATGAAGCAAGTAGCTCAGCAAGAAGCTGAAAGGGCTCGTTTCTTAGTAGAAAAGGTATACATAAATTTATATTAATTATAACACATTTTATAAATTATAGAGTTGCTGACTTTTACAAAAGTGGATTATTTTGTTAGAAATTCTAAGAAATTAGAATCATAAATGTATTTAATATGAGATGAAACATATGTTTACTGCAAACTTTGTACATCATACTGTGAGATTACTTACATACTTTGTATATCATATTATTTTGAAGATATTAAAAAATATCAGTTTGCTTAAAATTTTACATATTATCTACCAAAAGACCTGTAGAGGTTAACCTTTTAAAAGACCACTTTTTTTTCTAGTAGTGTTATAGTAAATGGCTTTGGGATTGAGATTCATTTAAGAAAAAGAAATTCATTTAGCTTATTTGATGGCATTAATTTTTTGTTAATTTTGCTAATTAATAATTATCAAGTCCAAACACTTTGTTATGGTTTGAGAAAAGAAATTGGAACATCTCGGTTTTTGTTTCATCGAAAAATTGGAAGGAACTTATGCCAACCTTAAAAAATGCATTTAAAAATTGATGAATTTGCTAGTAAGTATACTTACCATGTCCTTATAAAGGGTTAAAACAACTATCATTATATAAAAAAAAAATTATATTAATTTATTAATATTTTCATGTGCTATTAGGTGATAGTGGTCAATGTATAGCTGGAATTCTGGACATTTATTTATTTAATTTTTTTTTTTACTTTGATCAGGAATTGGGAAATCTAGATTCAGTATCTTACAAATTTTATTTTGGAACAAATGTATCAATCAGACGTTAATTTTATGAGTGATATTGTGACAGAATGTAGAATATCAATGAACTTTAATACCAAGGTACTGTATGCACAGGCTGTGAAATAGGGTGACCTGGGGTAATTCACGATCACCACGTTTCTGGATAAATAATGATCACTTAATTTTTATTTAAAAAGAAGAATTTTTTTATGAAATTTGAGATATGGCCAGGAATCCTTGAACATTTTACTTAAGTATAACTACATTTACTCAATTATAATTTGGTGTTTAGTGTATCAAATTAAGCATGTTTTAAACTGCTTTACTATACTTGCCATTTCAAAGGTGGGTTCCTGAATATGCACATTTTTACAAAGATCCTCCTCCCTCTCTCAATAATAAATATTTTGTGTTACTTTCTTTTTATTTTATCTAAAAATAGTGTTAACTTTTGATTAGTTATTTCACATTTGCTGTAAATATTGAAACTAATTACAGTGAACTATATCAAATGTTGCCCCCTATAGATGGGTAATTATTGATCACTGGGGTAATTCCTGATCATTGTCGTTTCTTGTCATAAATATCATCAGAAATAGCTAATAAATATAATTTTAGTTCTTTTAAATGACAGTTCATATTTATTAACTGTAATCACTATAAAACATTTTAATTGTAGCCACAATTGTTTTTTTTTTTTTTTTCTGACTGTAAGCAAACAAAAAAAAAAGTGTTCTGATTTTCAATCATTTCTAATTTGTCTTAACTTGCTTGTATGTTGATTCTATGTTTGCAGAATTTTTTAAGTTATAATTTTTAAACTTATTAAATTAGCCTGATAAATATGGTGAGAAACTGTAAACCTAAAAAAGATATTAAGTTTCTAGAAGTCAAAATAAATGAAGCTGTTCCAAAGATTGAAAATGATAGTTTCATAGCTGTTGAAGTTCTGTTCTCAACTTTACTCTCTCACTTAATGAAGTTAGAGAATCCATCACAGTAGTAAAATATTTGGGAACTGTTTCCTATATTTTTGCAGAACATGAGAATGAGTTGGCTACTTGCCTAAAGAGTGTGGCAAGATGGGGAATAGAAAGAAATTAAAATAACTATTTCTTATTTTGTAATTAAAAATAAAGAAGGTACAAATATGAATTAGCTGTGCACTTACAAAAATATTGTCTCTTCAAAGATTATATGACTGGGGAAGATTGGACAAGTTCATTTATGCATAGGCATAATATACGGCAAAAAAGCCCATTATTCTCAAAAGATTCCAAACGGAATTGAAAAAATAAATGTCAAATATATTTTTATGGTCCTATATCCTTAAATAGAATTGACCCATTCACTGTTGATTATGCAGCAATAAACAGTGCATATAAATATTAAAAAATTTTGCAAAGATTTTTTGGGAAACTTAGTGTTAAATTTTGTTGCTTTTTTTCAAATAAATCATCTTATCAGCTGCTTAACTATGTTTTGTAGGTTTATTTATTTGATCTAATGTATTATTTGTTAATTACTGTTTTGTAGCCATTTTTAAAATGCCTGATCACTGAAAATTTAAAACACTTTAAATTCTATTTTAATTTTCAAAGAAAAGAAGGCTGCATAGGACTCATCTCATAAGTCATCAAACTTTCACCGAAAATTAAAATTCTATCTTGAACAGTTTTTTCACAAAATGGATGTTTGCAGTTTTTGATCAGAAATTACCCCAGGTCACCCTATCATATAAATTCTCATTAAGCAAAAATACAAGTATAGTTTTGGTAAAAAATTTCTCTAAAGTCCCTTCTGGTAAAGATATTAGAAATAATTTTTTGAAAAGCTGGGTATCTTACAAAAATTCTTTGCATTCTATGAAACATTCTCTTCCTAAAAGTTTATCTCCAATACTGTTTGTATGTATACTTCTGCTTCAGATTTTGAAGCGTTAACTGAAATGCTATTATGTCTACATCAAAAATCTTTCAATTCAGTATAATCAAATCAAAATTCAGTAGAATCTTGCTGATTATACTGAATTTTCAGTTTTAGCAAAGAAAATATAAAGACGTCAATTCCTAGGACTGATTCCCCCCCTCCACCGAAAAAAAATAAGACAAGCATATCAATTTTTTTAAATAGTAATGAATTAAAAAGGTAAACTTGTGAAATAATGTAGTGGAACTTAAATTAATCTGTACATTTAAAAAAATTATACTTCTTACTTTCATTATAATGTGAGACTGTGTGGAAATATGTACGTGTTTTTATGCATGTTAATTTTTATTTGCTTCTTAGGCTGAGCAACACAAAAAAGCCACTGTTATAACAGCTGAAGGTGACACACAAGCTGCAGCACTCTTAGCCAAAGCATTTGGTGAGTCTGGTGAAGCTCTTGTTGAGTTGCGTCGTCTGGAAGCTGCTGAAGATATTGCTTACCAGATGTCTAAATCTAGGAATGTTGTTTACCTACCGCCAGGACAAGGAACATTATTGCAATTGCCTCAGTAGTGTTATACGATCTAGGAGCCATTTCAAAACAAAATTAAAAGTTTTGTAATCATATGAAAGTTACTAATCATGTCAAAATGTCCAATAAACAGTGTAGTTTTGTTTAGAAATTTGTGTGTCATTATTGAAACTTTTCAAATAATGTTATAGGGCTTTTTTTTTATTTGTATGAAGCTTTGATGTGTAATAAATTGGAAAAAAAAAAAAAACTATGTTTAAAAAAAAGTGAATTTTGAGACTACAGCAAACTTTTTACACACATTGTCTTCTCACCCATATATGATTTTTGTCATTTTGTTCAGCGACATGGCGCTTAACATGTTAAGAATCATGTCTGCAGATTTAAAGAAACTTCTGTGACCAGGTAACACACTGTAAGACCAGCATTTTGTCCTCTGAATGATGCAAATACAAAACTAAATAAAGGCAAACCACATGTCAGTATTAAATATGGTAAATTGAATGATAATTTAAAAATATATATATTGTTAAAAACTTATGTTGAAATAGCAGAACTCAAGGTAATTTATGAAAGAATTTCAAAGGATAAAAAATTGAAATTTTTGGAGTAGTTTATTCAATAATAGTTAATTTCAAAACTATTAATTTAATTTGTTTGCTATGAACCGTCACATATATGTGACAGATGTAAAATCTATTCCAACTGATGTCATTTAATCCCGAAAAACATCTTGGGCTGTGTTGGATGTTTTTCCGAGGAGACCCTGGTAGCAAAATGGTTAAAGTATGATGGTGAGAGGTGTTATATGAATAGTTTGGTTTCTTTTCAATTTATTTTTTACAAATGAAAGGAATCTCCTATAATAACCTTGGTAACTATATATATGTTGGTTGCTATTTGAAAGTTGGAATAAGAATGAGACATTTATTTATCTAGTTTTGCGTATTTTTAGATACTATTAATTAAATGTTTCTTGATAAGAGCACATGTATATTATGATGTTGGAAACATTCAAAACAGGAGAATGTACTGTCTCTGTATTTAATTAGATGTGCTGAGTTGTATCTTTAGTCAAGATAATGAATCATGCATCTTATTGGTGAGAAACAGAATATGGTTGTCTTAACAAGCACTGCAATCTTTAAAAGCACCTTATTTATGTCAATTTTCTCAGATCTTGAAAGGTCACTTTTCAACATTCCCTTATTTGTTTTTAGTTCAAATTGAGTTGTGCTTAGTTAGACATTTAAATAGTTTGGGGTTATGTTGAAAACATTGAAAAGAGCAGCCTTTTGGGATATTACTCATTTATCATTTGTGTTTATTTAATAGGAAATAATCAACGGACATCGCAAAACAAAAATCAGTGCAAAGATGTAGATGTCTGAAAAGTTGGACAGGTAAAATTCTTAGAATTTCCAGATATCAGGATTTTTTTTTTTTTTAGACAAGCCATCTTTTGCGGCTGTCTGGTACGCTAGACTTATTGCATGCGAAAAATTTCCTTAAAATCTTAACCTTAGCTTGATCTTAATGGTACCCCAGCATTTTTTTCAATTTCAAATTTTGATAGGACTTGTACTATTTTAGAAGCCTTACACCTGCTCTGTTTATGGTGCTTTGCACCCACCCAATTCTTTGTCTGCCATCTCACCAAAAATTTGAGCTTTAATCTGAAATAGGAAATATATAAGAATAATGAAATAAATAAATAGGAAAATTTAAAATATATAAGAATCATAATTGAAATCATTTGCCATCAGATTTTTTTTGTGTGTAATACCAAAACTGTTTCATAATTTTTGTAATACTTAAGAGAATTTTGTTTACCGATTCAATAAAAAGTTTACTGCACTATAATAAGAAAGCGATAATATATAATCCAATAATAAGCGATAATTTATAATCCAATTCTATTGTAGAAATCAGCAGTAGTATTTAAAATTGTACAAACTACAAAAAATTTTCAGTGCTTACTTAAACCTTATCTGTAGTTATCAGAAAAAAATCAGAACTTTTATTATAGTCATGCTTTGGAAAGAAACCTACTCAATATGTGAAAAAGTCAAATCTTCGTACCTCGGTTACAACAGTGGAAGGAAATATTTGTAGTAACAATGAAAGTGACTTGAATTTCATTATAACATATAAAGGTGTGTAAAATATATCTAAAAATATTTTAAAAATTTATTTATTGAGAGTAATTGTGGAAAAGATTTTTTTTTTTTAATTTTCGGATGATGCAAAAATGTTTTTGTGAGATAACATTTCTGGAAGAAACGCCACAATCTTGTTTAATTTATAATTAAATGAAATTGAATTAAACTTTGAGCTCGATTTGAAGAGCACATTTCATCAAGATTGGAGAAAACCTAGATTTGTTTAAGGATACTCACAGAGAGGCACTGCTTTATATGTATAGAGATTTGCTTGGAATTAAAAAGCATTTCAATTTTTTTTTTTAATGGAAAAAGGAGTTCAAATCAGTATTTAAGATACATTATTTTTCCATTTCTGCGATATTACAAACATCGAATAGATCTTATGTAATAGTATAATATTTTCTGAAATTATCAAGAAAAAAAAGACTAAAATTTTGCTTGATTTTTAATTAATTAAATTTAAAAAATAGCTCCGAGATGCACATTTCCATCCTCCAAAGGTATATTTGTACCAAATTTCGTAGCTCTAGGTTTGCTGTTGCTCTTGGAAACCCTTTGGTATCCTACTTTCATCCAGTGGCCTAGTGGTAAGATCTCGGTTTCAGGGCCAGAGGGTTCCAGGCTCAAAACCAGAGACGTGATTTTTCCCCTTTTTTTTATTTCTCATCTTTTTCCGCTTTTTTAACAAAAAAATTTTCTACAATTTATCACACGGTAGGAATTTTCTTCCACGGAGAGAAAGTGTATAAGTTCTCTGTTGCTTGCTGCACGTTCCTCCCCACCCGACCTCCTCCGGACTTTATTTTACATTCCTTTCGTGGGGTAAAACTGGTTGACCTTTGAACGATACTCTGGTAAACTGTTCCGCCCTTTTTGTTCAGCGTCACTATTTGATTAACCAATAAGGTCGCAAACCTGTTCCCCCAGATCTCTTCTCTTCCAAACTTGGACAAGTTAGCCATTTTGCTCGTATTTTGTGCTTTGCACACAGGACCGGCCTTAAGCCGATTGGATCGATTGCTCCAAATAGGGCCCAGCGGTTGTTACAAAGAATGTAATCAAATTTATTCAAATTAAAATCAATTAATTATTGTTTTTAACAAATTATTAAAAAAAAACATGTTTTTGTTGCATTACAAAAACATCATTGTTGTAATAGATATAAGAAAGTTTTGCAAATATAAATTACTAGCGGATGTTCACGATAAAATAAAAGATTTTTCAAATGTTGAGATGCGAAATAAGAGTGTATATTTCCGTTTGAATGTCGTATATTATAGCAGGGATTCAGTGGCGTACCTACATAAAATGGCGCCCAGGGCAAATACCGAAACTGCGCCCCCCCCCGGGTGGGGGTGGGTTGGGGATGTGATCCTCATTTTCTTTTCGGAAACTTTATGCCGGGGAGTGCAAAGATTAAAAGCGGAAATAAACTTTAAAAATTACATATAAAACATTTTTGAGTTGATAGGATTTACACATTACAGATTTTTTTAACAAAATTTCGTTGAATTTTCACAGAAAATTTGGTGCATTTTAACCTTAATCCCTTAAATATAGCTTAAATAAGAAATTCAAAGTTTGTAAGAAACTTTAGATATATTAGAAATTTATAAATAAAAGGTGCATTCCATATCGTATTTGAAAAAAAAATATAAAATATGCACACATCTTTTAATCCATTGAAAAAGCCCACACAATATGAATAATAATGGAAAAAATATATACATTACTTTGTTGCCCATAGTCAGTATATAAAAACTCTTAAGAATGAAGTAAATGTTTTTTTGCTAATACAGATAAAATCACACAGAAAACCTTAGTGACTAATATATTTAATAATATTCACAATATAATTCATCATATAATTTCATAATATATCTTTAAATTTATTAATCAAAATTTACAATTAATAAAGTTTTATGTTTTATCTAGCATCTTACGACAAAGTTAAAATTCATTACATGTAATTAGGGGATACACTATATCAGGAAAAAAATGCTGATTCAAACATGAATTAAAATGATTACATTATTAATTTATTTATGACCTGAAAAATTGCACTTCCTTATTATTTTAGTAGACATTATTTATGTACATAATAAAGATACATTATTTCTGAAAATTGTTTAAGGCTTTAGGGTATCTGAAATATTAAAAATGAACTTTTCTCGCTTTTAATGAAGCAAAAGTGTTTATAATTTCATTAAAGTCAGTTTTTTCTGCTACTGCTTTCTCTATACTCAAAAGAGCTAAGTCACAGAGTCTCTTTTGCCCCATTGGAGCTCTGAGGTATGAAAGTATCAGCTTCAGTTTGCTGAAAGATCTCTTGCAGCCAGCGGCGTACCTACATAAAATGGCGCTCAGGGCAAATGCAAAAAAAGTGCCTCTCCGCCTTTTTGGCTTAGAGCTAAGAAATTTGGCACAAACATACTTTGAAAGGTGGAAATGTGCACCTCGGAGCCCTTTTTTGAAATTTTAATTAATTAAATATTAAACGAAATTTTTATGTTTTCACTTAATAACTTTCGAAAATATTACAGAACAAAAATCATTTTTACTCTATCTGAAAGCTTTGATTTTCTATGATATGAATTAAGTTGATGTACAATTTTTTCTCTAATTTTAATAAATTTTAAACAATATTTATTGGCATAATTTACAACAATACTTTTCATTGTTTCAATGCAATTCAACCCGTTTTCATTGTTTAAACAAATGTCTGTTTGCGTGTTTCTCTTCCATTGTTGAAATCTAGGGTAATATATGTTTATGTATAATGTATGTATAATATATGTATAATTATATGTTTTAATCAGTATAATTTCACCCAGCTAACACGCTGCTGGACGTAACATGTGCCGCGCCATTTTAAAGTTAAAATCAAATGCATATTTCGCAAGAGGAATAAGAGGGTGAAGTTGATGCCGACAACGGGTAATTGTATGCTACATGACACAGGCAGGGATTATTATTCATTAGGGACGTTCATGCAGACAACGAACAGAATAGGTGCAAGGCTATTGAAAGAACATGGGTTAAATACATATCAAAATTTAAAATTTTTTTAAGGGAACCATGAATATCAATTTATACAGAAGAGATTCAGTCGAAATTATAATCCCGGCGAACAAACTGGTCGCCGAAGGCGGCTAGTAATACATAAAGCATTTTTGAATTAATATGATATAGCCATATTCGGCAACCAGCTGGTTCACACCTAAAATTTAATGTATTAATTTCGCTATGTGAAACAACTTTCATAGTAACACACACAGGAAGAAAACTGTTTCACCCATAAGCTGTAGCTTATCAGCCTATCTAAAAAGGACAATTTCTTGGCAGCAAAATATATATATATATATATATATAAAATGTTTTCGTAATTGTAGTCGTTAAATGATTAAACAGGCCGAGTTAAATTCTAATTTTCTTTTCATTATGGGAGAGTGACGGAATGTACGTACATCTTAGTATAAGATTTTAAGCCAAAAGTGGACAGAAGATCCCTGCTTTTTCTCAGGTAGGGATTTAACAGATAGACATGTGATCAAAGTAAAGGGAATAATAGCTATTTTTAGTATATTACGTAAGTGTTTTAGGGAAAATGCATGGAGGCAATAAGTCGCTGATTTCGCGAGTTGTGTGCGAGTAGAAACAATTAAAATATTCTTTTAGTAATAAATATGCCAAAAATGAGAGATTTAGTATAACTCCAGAGCGGGAAATAGAACGAAACTGGAGTTTTAGAAAAAGGATTTTGGAATACATCAAGACTTTAAAACATATAATACTAGAATTTGAAATAAAATTAAGTGAGATTATTACAATTTCCCCCCTCCGCAAGACGCGTGTGTGTGTCAGGGCCCTTGACATAACCGTATCTTACAGGGTTTTCCAAAAGAAATTAAAATTTAAATAGAATTCTTATAAAATTTTTCCCTTCACTTTATCATAAACATGAAAATAATTTCAAATGTACTTTATAACAACATTAATAGTATGAACAAATGTAAATTCTTATACTTCCTGTAAAAGTTCTTGAAGATTCTTGGTACCTGTAAAAACTCTAAATATAAACAAATAAAAAACATTGATATATAATTCTAAAATATAAATTGTTTCATTTTTTTTTTCTTTTCTTTTTCAGAAATCAGGAAATTAAATTAGGAAATTTATAAGTTCGTAAGTGTCGTGATGGTAGTATGGCAATTAAAAATTATGAGTTAATTTATTTCTTATTAAGTGAAGAATTTTCTGTTTAGGAAGAAATATACGATGGAACATTATAGCCTGCAGAGATGAGCATTTTTGGTTTTGATGGTCAAATTCTGTGCTAATCCACATCGCAAAATCTCCCAAGAAAATTATTTTTTTCTTTTTATTTTTTTTAACAACCTAACTACACTCTCAATCTGTTGTAGCAGTCGAAAGAGTACAAAATTGATCTCCCGAGGCCTCAGAATGGAGAGAGTTGGTGTTATTGTTTTTTCTTTCTTTTGTTCATTATTTATTTTTCTCTGTATAGTAAAATTTGTTTTATTTACTTTACTTTTAAGTCATGTAATATAAATTATTTGCCATACTGCAACAACACATTTAAACCTAATTTTAAACAAAATTAATTTATGAAGCAATTAAAATTTATGTGAATTATAAAATTTAGAGCATTTTAAACCAAGTTTACTTCATAAACATTTAAGGCCATTTTTTTAAGTAGCATTTCCTATTATAACCATAATCGAAATTTCATTTCAAAATATAAGAGATGCGCAAGAACAAACTATGCATAAATTAATCAAATCTATAAATAAATCAAATTTGTAACTTAAACTTTGCAAAGTAATACTCAAAATTTTTAAATGTATATTTCTTATTCTTAATAAAACCTCTTATAACTCTACATTTATTATAGCATTGATATCAGCAAAATAAATTTCAAAACCAAAACAAGAATACTTTCACTTTTTAAATTAATGTCAAAAATTATAATATCAAATGAAACATATGATTAAAAAGATAATAAAACCAAACTTTTAAAATTAATATTTCTTTGTAAAATATCTTATATTCAACATGAATACCTTAAATTTCAAAATTTAATATGGACACTGCAACATTAGTTTCAAATGACAAACACTTTAAATTTTTTCAAATGCAATTTCATATCAATTTATGATCAATCACAAAATATAAATCAATACATAACAACATGAAATAAAATTTTTTTCAAATAAAAAACTTAAAATCAATTAATAATGAAAAGTAAAGAATTAAACAATCGGCGATAAAAGTTATATTTTTTGGTGCACCACGTCGATTCATTTTAGAATAGATTTGTAGATTTTATTTAAATCAGCTGTGCAGTTTTTTGTAACCGATAACACAGAGAAACTGAAATCATGCAAATCTCGGCGAAATTAGTACATCATTTTTTTCCTTCTTTATGAAAACCGAAACAGAAGCGTAAAACGAAATGAAGATTTGGAGCACAATATGGATATTCCGTTAGAATTTTGAGAATTAAATCACATTTTTCCTGAAGCACATAATAAACACAATGGTGAGGACTTTTCGCTGACACTTTTGAAAAACATTGTAGATGTGGAGTGGAGTTGACGCTGCATCAGGAATTTCCTTGTTGGTATCTGGATTTCAGGACATCAGGGAAGGTGCAAAGAATCCGGTGTTGATTTTTCAGGAGGCACTATTAGAAGCTCCGATACATTTGCAGCTATTTTGGTCAGCCATTTTTTGTTATTCCCCGTCACTCTCCATTACGTTGTTTCGTTTTTAATTCTTACATTTTTAAATTTTTTTCTTAAGAATTTTTTCTCCGTGCAGACCATCCTGCCGACTATTAAAATGTTTTCGTAATTGTAGTCGTTAAATGATTAAACAGGCCGAGTTAAATTCTAATTCTCTTTACATTATGGGAGAGTGACGGAATGTACGTACATCTTAGTATAAGGTTTTAAGCCAAAAGTGGACAGAAGATCCCTGCTTTTTCTCAGGTAGGGATTTAACAGATAGACATGTGATCAAAGTAAAGAGAATAATAGCTATATTTAGTATATTACGTAAGTGTTTTAGGGAAAATGCATGGAGGCAATAAGTCGCTGATTTCGCGAGTTGTGTGCGAGTGGAAACAATTAAAATATTCTTTTAGTAATAAATATGCCAAAAATGAGAGATTTAGTATAACTCCAGAGCGGGAAATAGAACGAAACTGGAGTTTTAGAAAAAGGATTTTGGAATACATTAAGACTTTAAAACATATAATACTAGAATTTGAAATAAAATTAAGTGAGATTATTACATATATATATATATAATAATATTATTAATTATATTAATATATATAATTTTATATTTAATTATTTATATTGCATGAATAAATAGTCTAAATGAATAACTACAGATATTTTAACTCTTAAAATAAGGAGAACTGAATTTTTTCCTTATTAAAAGCACAGTTAAAAATATCTATTGCTTTAGAAATTATGGAAATCTTCTAAGTAATCATATATGTACACTCAATAAATGTCGCATAAATCTACTTTGTGCTTAAAATAAAACAAAGAGAGAAAGACTTCATAGATTAAGAATAAAATAAAGTTTTTGATTAAAAATGTATCTGAAATATGATTATCTTTTTTAACACAAGGAAAACAAATGATTTAAAGATTTAATGAAGCAATGAAAAAGGTTTGTCTAAAAATTCAAAAGTAAAAACTAGCGTTGTAACTTATATTTAAAAATATTTTTTAAAATTTGTTAAAGTTTTGGAAGGAGTTATGCCGTTGTTCATCTATGCCGGAAAATAAAAGATGTCTTAAGCAATACTTTTCATTGGATTATGGTTCTTTTTTACTACACTTAAAACACCTATATTATTAACGCTTTTGTAATTTTCTAACAAAATAATATCGATAGGAATATGAAACAGCTTAATGCCATCGAACATTTCAGATGGATACTTATTATACTTCAAATTTTATGCAGAGTTTTACATGCCCGCCTTTCAGTGGAGGAAAAAAAAGAGCAAATCCTATGTTAGAAATCAACAGTACAGGACGAAAAAAAACAAAGCCAATGAAAATAAAGGTTGATGGAATTATTTTGGAAGAAATAAGGACAAAACTACCCAAAAATACTGTCAAAAATTCTATAATATTTAATGCTACTAAATTCTGAAAAGCTAAAGGATACTAAAATCAAAAATATTCTGATGTTTTATACTTTTCTTGTAATCTCTGTAAAAATATTGAAAAAATAGTCACCTAAAATTATTTTTGCTCTTTTTTGCATTTCTTAGATGTCTGTTCTTTAATTTGGAACTGGTATATTTTTTCTCAGAAAAAATATTTGTACAAAAAAAGGAAGAGAAAATGGGGGAAATACCTATTCCACGCACCTAACCATATAACAAAATTTTACTCTCCTAACGGAGGGTTAAAACTTAAGATAGAATGTATATAAATAACTTAAGACACTGAAAAAATCCCACGGAAACGAATAATAATAAAAAATTATATACATTACTTTTTATCCCTAGAAACTCTAAATATTGACAACCTGTAATGGATTCTCTTTACACTTCAACAAACAAGTAGGAATATTTTTTCATGCTTTACTCTGTCGTTTGAAAGTAGAAATTTCGTAATTATTTGTCACGAACTTCGGAAGAATCCGATAAGCGAATCGATATGAATATGGAGGAGGCTATAACATTTTACCTTAAACCCTACCGTGAGAAACAGGGACCGTAAATCACGGGTTCTAGACACCCTGTGAAGTTAATCGATATATTATCTCCCCTTAACTAAAACGATCTGCTATTTTGTTTTGAGAAACGTAGCGTGAGTTGGTTCCCAGTCTGTAAAAATGACTGCAACCTTTATGTTTTCCCACACTTGATTGGAACCACTTTAATTCTTAAGAATCTGAGGAATAAGATTTTTTTTTGAAAAGTAATTTTCTCTTATATGTAACTAATTTATTTCTCAATTTTGCGCCCCCTAGTAATGGCGCCCAGGGCTCTTGCTCTACCTGCGCAACTTTAGTTACGCCACTGGGTTCTAGGTTCGAAACCCGACTCCACTAAAGATCCGCCATGAATGTGGGCCTGGTTCGCGCTAAATCTGAGTCGTGGAACAAACGTCCCTCAGCTGGTGTGGTGCGGAAGCTTGAAGAGAGAGTACCGGCTCTTTGACCTCGGTTCAAAATTATGAGGTTCATCCCAAAATAGTCCTCGCGTTGCTTCAAAACGGGACGTTAATATAAATAAACTAACTAATCCAAGCCTCTACTTTTAAACAGAGTCCTGTAGCAATGCAACCGTTGCATTTATCGAATTACTGTATGACTATTGAAAAATTTTAATGGATTGGGTTTAATTAGTGCATGTAATGTATGGAACTTAAAATTTGCCCACAAGAAACTCTGCCATTAATCCAAAATTACTGAAGCGAAAATTCCAGTGCGGCTTGTTATCGGGGAGAAACTGCCACGGAAATCAAAATGAAAAACTAAAGAGTAGATGAAACATACATGCCAATTCATTTTGATGCAGATGCAGCTGCAAGTAAAAGATTTTAATTTAGCAAAATTGCAAAATTCTCTACTAACATACTAATGCAGGAAAGAAAATTCTATACCTCCATCAATGGACTCATTTCTTGATACACTCCAAATTCTCCGCACCAACTGAATTTCGAAATCCATTGCCCATCTTGCAGAAGGAAAAATGTCGCAGTACAGTGCTAAGACAATGTGCAGTTATATATTAGGTGACGCGTTCAATTACGCCTGTCATGTGAATTGACTGCATTGGCAATCGTATCATATCGTGTAAGATAGAGACGACGGCAAGAAAAGCAGCATATGCTGTGTATAGAATATAGCGTAGTAATGAACGCCTAAAAGCGAGTAAACACTTGTAAACCGAACGGTTCGCGAAACCAATCCTGTTGGTTTTTCGGCGAACACAAAGGATTCACAGCTCACATTGGGAAGTGTTCGAAGTCCCCCGCAAATCTCCTTCGAACCTGCGGATCAAATCTGCAAACCAAGGCATATTTCAAGGCGCTTCCAAAGACCCTCCCCCTTCTATTGGCGACTGACAAGCGATGATTAATGGTCCGAGGTGAGTTCGCTCCGTTCCCATGGTTCGTCGTGAAAATGATTTCTTCGAAAGGCTCGCGAATTGTTAGAACAGACCAAACTCACAAGAAGTGATGGCTCATGCATTGTAACGGTGGAGATGCTATAAGGCATAATACTACACTGCGCATTAACGCATTTCTACAGACCTTGAATTTTGCTTTTTTATTAATTCTAATAACTTAATAATTAGTTAATAAAAAATTATAATTAACTGCTGCAGCGGGAGATTCCCAACTAAGTGTTAAAATAGCTACCGTGCAGCAGAAGGCTCGTCTCTGGTTTCACAAAAGCAAATCAATTGTAACAGTTCAAAGACATCTTCGGTTATAGTATCGAAATTGTCGGTCACTAAGCGAGAACTCCATCAAGAGTTATGTGCAATTTAAGGGAATGTGTATCGTAAGATAGGTTCTGGACGGCTATCGGTCCCGGACGTTGTTGTTGAACGAGTAAGGGAGACTTCCACTCCTTAATTGTTTATACCAACGCTTAATGGGTTTGTTACTTGGAGACCGACAATTTCGATACTCTAAGCGAACATCAAACAGAAATTTTAACTCATTTCCTTATTAATCATATTTGATGAATTGACAAATTTCTATTCCTTAACTATACTGTTTTATAAATATTACATTTCAAACTCTAAATTGAAGTTTAATGCGTTGTTTAAACTGAACTCCGTTAGTATCTTTAATTTCGGGATCTTTAACTATTTTTCACAAGCATCTCTTCATTAGCTAATTAAATTCTATTCTTTATGACACCAACTTGTGAAATTAATGAGGACTACATTTAAACTGCAAAAGTAATATAAATTAAAAATGTAAAGATTCAAAAGTTGTCTTTATCTATTTGATTTACTTGTATTTAAGATTATGTTTACTCTAACTTACTTATCACGCCCTGTTTTACTTTTGGATCAATTTCCTATATATATATTGAAGTTTTTTTGTAGGTGAGTGTATATGTGTGTAAAATAGGTAGAAAACAAAATGGTAAAAATATTGATTAACACAATAAAATAAAGCCTACACATTTTTATTTCTACTGATAATGAAATATTTGCTATGTGTAAAAAAAAGGCAATTTATTTGAGAAAGGAATAAGTTCCAGGATTATTTTTAAATGCCGAGCAATAAGTATAGATTGTTACAGTCATGGAAAGTCGCTTCCCAGCAATGCAGGTCTTATGGTTGGGAAGAGGGTTTTACAAGGTGAAGCATGGAGTGACCTCAGCGACTCTCGTGGCACGCATGACCTTGGCGACAAACTTGGCGACCATTTTGGCGACTTGGCGACAAATTTGGCGACCTTGGCGACAAATAGATTATTCTCGAAAATGCAACCCTTTTCTCGATATTTCTATTAGGGGCCGAGATCTAGGATTTTCATGAAAATTCTATGTGACGTCACGGCCTAACGGGGAGAGTATATAAGACCGCGTTTGGACCACAACAGCGTCTTTTATCGACTGGTTACTTCTCTTTGAAGCGCGAACGTCTTCGGGGTTCTATCCGCTGTGTGAGCTAATCAGCTGGTGAGCTGAGCTGCTATTGTCTTTACTAGTTATTTGCTGACTGTTTGTGCTGTTAGATATCAAAGTGCTGTTAGATATCAACTGTCATTACCTGTGAATTGTTGTCTATTTACATTGGTAATCTGTGCAAGGACTACTGTTTCCTGTACCTGTGTTACGTGTTTTCCTGCATATTTTATAAATAAACCTTCATTCTCCATTATCCTGCGTGTTGGACTGTTTATACCATACACCACAGAGAGACCTTTTGCAACAAGATTATACAAGAAATTAGAATTGCTTGTCAAGCAGATATTTATGTGACAGTTTAATTATGTCTAAATTAAATTTATTTCCAAATTATGTAAAATTTATTATGAGCAAATTAAAAATTGAGAGCTTGATATATATATATAATAAAGCAAATTAATAAATGAAATTTTATATGCATATTTTGCTTTGAAATGATTATATACATGTTGGACAACTTATTTTTAGATAATCTTTCTAATTACCTTCCAATAAAATTTGGATGTTTGAAGTGTATGCAATTTTTTTGAGAATTGGTGAGCCCAACAAAATAACTGGGTATATTATTGCAATTTACTGTGGCCCATTTGATAGTCAAATGGTTAGCCGTTTGGTCTTCTATTCAACTGGTGTGGGTTTCTGGGTGTGGTTGTGTATTTCTAATTATTTAGAATCCACTTTAAACTATAGGTCTCTGTATACTCAGTCTATATGGCATAAAAATGTCGATCATCCGAATTCATTTGTGAGAGGGATAAAAGTAACCAAATATTTTAATTTTATTTATCTTTTATTGGCAGGAAATAAAAGTTTATTAATAAATACGATAAGCCAAATTTCCTACTAATTTGGCACGACAAGCTAAATTTCCCACTAGTTTGCAATGAATTTGCAGTAAATTTGACACGGCAAGGTAAATTTGCTGATAGTTTGCAATGAATTTGCAGTAAATGTGACATGACAAGCTAAATTTGCTACGTTTGCCGTGATTTGCAGTAAATTTGAAGCGGCTCAAGCTAAATTTTCCTGGTTTGCATTAATTTGCAGCCCGACACGACAAGCTAAATTTTCCACTAGTTTGCAATGAATTTGCAGTAAATTTGACACGACAAGCTAAATTTTCTGATAAGTTTGCAATGAATTTGCAGTAAATTTGACGCGACAAGCTAATTTTGCTACGTTTGCAATGAATTTGCAGCAAACTTGACACGACAAGCTAAATTTGCTGATAGTTTGCAATAAATTTGCAGTAAATGTGACACGACAAGATTGGAAGTTTGCAGGCAACTTGCACGACAAGTTCACTGCAAGTTTGTCGCATGGTGACTTCGAAGCTTGCGTTAACTTGCTGCAAACTTGTTTCACACTTGCACTCTTGTCGTGTCAAACTTGCTGCAAGCTTGCAAATTTGCTGAAAACTAAAATTGCTATCTGGGAACATAATGCAATATTTTTTAGAAATTGTGTTGAATGTAGTAGAAATTAGTTCAATACATAATGCAACGTTTTTAAGTATTCGATTTATAGATCTTTAGTTTTCTTCAGTCCAAATAAATTTATTAAAGGTGCCGACAAGAAAATTAAACTGCAGCAATTTTATCAACTAAACCTCAGATTCAGAATTATCAACTCAAGTCCAGAAGAGAAGTTCTCTCAGTAGTAACAAAATAGTATCTCATTATCAGTAAGGGAAAGTCGATTAGTACAATTTTCAGCATCTATAACAGTATAGGCATAGCAGCAGTATCAAAGAGGAGCAGTAGTAAAGCTCAACTGGGAAGACGGAATAAGTCATGACAGGCATAGCAGCTAGTGAAGACAAACCAGTTAAAGAAATTCCAAAACTCGCAGTAGATAATTGCCACTATATCAGAAATACATAGGAGTTCATCAAATGTCAGTAGATGACAGTTGCAGATTCACAAGCAGCAGGCGTTCAACCAATAAGGAAGTTAATAAAAGTCTTCGTACTCAAAGTGGCAACAGCAGTATCGATGTCCGATGTTACAACCAACAACGAAGTTAATGATGTGGTTGACTTCGTTATGTTGTTGGTTCGTAATGTTGTTACCGTCCATGGTTGATGTTGATGTCTTCGTAAGCACACAAGGAAATGAAAAAAGGCTCTCACAGATTTATTAATTTCAGGAAAATGAAATCATTCGCAGGTGTTTTCTAGTAGTTCAAAAAGACCAATAAATTTCAGAAGGTGTCATGAGTCGTAAAGAGGGTCACAGTAGCAACAAAAGCAAGACGATGTCAAAGATGGCAGGCACAGAAGGATATATTTTGCCGAAGGTTTTAGGAATCATTAAGATATGCCAGGTTTTAGGAATCATTCAGAGAGATTATAGCTCACGAGCAAAGTTTTCTTATATTTGTCACAATTCTTATTGCTTAGCAAGCGGCAGCATTTAAAAACTTTCAATTCCATAATTTTCATTCATTTATATGTAGCCACATGAATATGCAGTATGTAGTCCTTAGACGGCATTACATTAAATATATAATAGGGCATATAAAAGTCTAGCATCAGTGGGTGAGTCTTTCTCAAGGAAGTTTGAAAGGTAAATTCATTTTATAGCTATTGCAATTGCACAGAGCAAAGTTTTCGCTCCCATAATTATCGAAGTTCTCGTTGCTTAGTAAACGGCAACATTTGAAAATCTTTCGATTTGGCAATATTCATCCATTTATTTTTTCTCTTTTCAATCATTCTCTCTTGTAAAGAATCTTGCCATTCCAGTAATAGCTTCGAAGAATCAGCCAATTTTGATTTGTGAATTTTTTGCAAAAACTGCTGATGGTGCAGAAAATCAGCCGTGGCAGAACTCTTATAGTCAAGAATTGTATAAGGTAAATCATAGACCACATACTCAGAGGTTGTTTCCTTATTATTTTTCGTTACAACCATTTCAATATTAGAAAGTTCATCACAAGTATCGGGAATGTTAGTTTCTGTTTCCACAAAGTCCAAATGCTCCAAAGTTTGAGCGTCATCGGTGTTTTTCAAGTTCTCAACCTCTGGAGTTTCGGGAACTAAGCAGTCTTGGAATCTTTCAGTTCAGTAGCAGATTAAGTAGCAAATGATCAAAAATGATAGCATCATCAGAAGATACATTCTGCTTAGATACAATTTCAATTTCGCAAGAATAAAAGTCTTCCAAGTATCCATAATTTTTCCGTTTCGGAAAGCAACTCAGTTTTCCACCCATCGTCTCAATGAGATGTTGAGATTCAAATAAAACAATACAATCTTTCAATAAGATAAAGCAGCAAGCTCAGTTCAGCCAACAAAAAGAAACGCAATATATCGCACTCGTAGTGAGTATATCAAAATATCGCAAAGATATGATCAGAGAGCACACGAAATCTTAAATATCAGATTCGCAAATGATGTTTAACATAATTATGAAGTATTGTTACTCTAAGCCACTGTTAGAAATTATTTTGCTTACCAACAATGTTAATGCGCATAAAATGGCACTGTTGAAATATTGTTACACTAAGCGACTGTTTACAATTACTTTGTTTACCAACTATGTTAATAGCATATAAAATAGCCCCATTATTATCATTGTTTACGTATGTTTTCATTGTTATATAAATATGAGTAACATATATCTTTTTTATATTTAAGGCAGACTAATATTATTTAAACCATTATATTTTACTTATAAGCAATTATAATTCAACATAAGTCTATATATCATCAAATATTTTATGTTTTTCACATATTTTCTCACGATTTAATCGCCGTTTCTCAGTTATAACTAAATAATACCTTAGTGGAAGTAGGCACAGGTTTGGAAGGTACGCTATCAGGAACCAAACGTAAAATATCATAAATTCAAACTTCAGTGGTACTATATAGATCAGTTACAGTGGCATAACTATAGAGAGAAGCAGGATCAGCAAAAAAACAAGGTCCCCGCGGTCTTGAGGGGTCCTCATCTGATGTGTTAAAATTATATGTGCACAAAGACACTGTCTTGTGGGCCCCTGATCCGTTGTGTTGTAATTATGTAGGAACAAAGACATTGTTACTTCCCTATCCTCCAGGACTGAAAAATTGACCCCACCTTAAATATTTGACAGGGGCCCCGTACTGTCTAGTTCCAAATTTTGCTTCTTTTCTTAGAGACACAAAACAATTAAACTTCTTACATGATTAGAATCGCAGCCAATTCTCGATACTTATATAATACCTCTGAATGAATCGCATTGCACGCAAGCTTCAGCGCATCGTGCCAGACGTATGCAAAGTCTTTTTTCGATATTGACATGGAGAAAATTTTTCAACTTGAAGAAATGTCGAAAACTTTTAACTAAGCGGTTTAGCGTTAGAAGTTTCTGTTTTTTGCCTATATGTAGCATTTTAGATGGTTTGTTATGGAGTAGAACTAATTCCCTGAATTTTCTTTGCAACCGTGGGTGGCGAGTCGGAGGGGAAGGTGACAGTCTCCCCCTTACTTTTTGCAGGAAAAATTGAATTTTTGTTTAATTTTAGCTACCTCAAACTAGGACCCCCGATAGATGTGGGCACCACCAAGTGTGGATGAGTTGCTCAGGTTTGTATATGAAGGAACTCGCCCGCCTTGAGGCACATGAATTGGGGGGCGGCAGCCCTTCTCCAGTGATAGTACGTACCTCCTACGGGAGGGGTTGGGCCGTGAGGCTGTGTTGGCCATTAGGATCCGACCTCAGTACTCGTCGCTGTCGCACGACTGTCACTCAGTGAAAACCCGTGTGCTTTGGCAGGTCAGGGGCTGTATTTACGGTTACCTCAAACTAGGAAATATAAAATAGTAATAGTGTCCGGAAAAGCTAGCTAATTTTTTAAAAATTTTGTCTTCACCACATATAATCCCCAGTACTTTTAGTTGTCTCTGAATTTTTTGTCCCCCTACTTATATCTCCCAATCGCCGTTACTGATTGATTTGCTTTCGTGGGACCAGAGACGTGTCTCCTGCTGCACAGTAGCCATTTTGACACTTGTGTTGGGATCTCCCGCTGCAGCAATTTAAAGCACCGTAACGGCGTGTTATCTACCTGAAAAAAAACTTTTTGAGCTACTCTCTCATTTGAAAAAAACGAAGTTTCTACATTATAGGTTTTTTTTATTAGTTTTTAAAATGGTTCCAATAATTTATGACCACCCAGTATAAACGAGGCTGTCTTCACTATGCAACGCAGCTAAACACAAAACACGCCATATTGTGAAACTATAACAAAATAAGAAGCATGATACATTTTTAGATTTTGCATTTACTTACATGCGCAGTCCAGTGCAAACTTAACATATTTATTTGTGGACAAAATAGCACGGTGCACTGAATAGATGGTTTTTAAAAAGTTTTAGTATGACTTGAATTTTTTTTTTGTATGATAGTTATTTTCGAATTAAATGCCGGAAAACATCAAAACTCTGAAATCAAAAAGCAAATGTGATTGTAACCGTCAGTGAAAAAGTTAAGTTTTGCTGCTTTCTGACAATTTTATTTCATGTAAACAGAGAATGTTTGTCGCAAGGTAAATAAATTATATAATAAATCGGATAAATAATCTTAACCGCATGTTTTACGTGACATCTTTACATGGAAGCATACAAGAAAGTCGAGGAGAGAACGCTAAGTAATTTTTGTATGGAGTTTTTAAAGTGGAGGAAATTAAGTGTGTGTTTCGGTTCCATTCCCTAGAAGTATTCGGCACAAAATTTGATACACATATACATGGTGGTCATAAATTATTGGACCCATTTAAAAAATTAATTAAAAAAACCCTATAATGTAGCAACTTCGTTTTTTTAAAATGAGAGAGCAAATAAAAAAGGTTTTTTTAAGATAGGTGGCGTACCATTACGACATTCTAAATTTGCTACAGCGAGATATTTCCATACGCAATGGCTACCGATCAGTAGAAGCCGATGGGCGTTTTCGGGTTTCCTTTTTTAGTTTTTCTTGAATATCTCGAAACGTGAAATTCCCTACAAATACATGCTTTTATTTTTCTTCTAGCTTTAATAGTTTCGCAGATAATGGCTCTCAATTTTCAATAATTTACGATTACCTAGACCACCTAACGGCGCGTTACCTATCCAGGGATGGCACCAGAGGGGGGACTGGGGGGCAAGTCCCCCCGTCGGGGAAAGTTTTGTACGGGATATTCAACTGCAGTTGATAAATAATAATCTGGCGAAAATTTGAGACCAATTTCATTGCACTCGTCCCCCTGTCGGGGATATAGTGCCAGCCTGTCGGGCAAATCGGGTCCCCCTTCGGGCAAACTCTAGCGCCATTCTTGTACTTATCTGGAAAAAAACTTTTCAAAATGCGATCTCGATTAAAAAAACCGTAGTTGTAACATTATTAGATTTTTTTTTATTAATTTTAGAAATGGCTCCAATAATTTATGACCACCTTGTACAATTTTTATGCTAGAACCAAATGTCGCCAAGCTCTTTGCGTCTTTGAGTTCCAGGGTTCACAGACGCTCAAGGACACACAAACTTAATTCTATTCTATTTATTTATTTATTGACTCAAATATATCGAAACGTCGCGATTCGTGAAAACTGGAAGAAAATTACGAATTGTTATTGAATCACTGATTCAGAAACCACCTGGGTCATTTTTTCCCCTTCTTTTTCTTCAAAATTGCGTTTATTCTGTTTTCACATTCCAAAGGTTATTTATACATTGATTGAAGAAAAGACATAAATCTGGTTGTTAGAAATTCTCGTGGCCAGCGTACAAGAGCTTGAATTAATGAAAATTTTCAAGTTCAATTTTAAAATTAATCAGTTTTTTTAAACCCTCAACTTTTTGATATTATTGACTCGTGTGGTTTCTGCTGTCAGCGATTTTATTATATTTTCTCTTCGTTTATAAGAAAGTAAAAAATAAAAATGAAAAAAAAAATCTTTAGCCAAAATTGGCAAAAATATATTGTTTGAATAAAGTAGAAAGTGTCATTTTGAAGATAGGGGAACATATACAAGAAACACAAAATGTATTTTGATATTACTTAAAATTCAAAATGCGTTGGATGAGCAGAAAATTTAACAACAGTTACTTGAAGAGAGCCGCAATCAGAACCGACACGGAAAGTTAGATGCCAAATACTGAAAAAAGTAAAGAACCGCTTCTATAACTGAAGAGAATCCATACAACGTTGTCTGTTTTTCCCCTTTATGTGAAGAAACCAAAAATAGGGCACTGTGTTGGAAGAAGAGATTTCCCATCGTGGTCCCGAGGTGTCGGAGGAGGAGAGGGCATTGGCTCCGGGAGGTCGGGCAGGTAGGGCGAAAGCACCAGGTGCATCGGAGCCAGTCTGCCTGTCTCGACCCGATCCCGTCTGCAGAGAACGATTAGAAACCCCCATCCCTTTGGAAAGATTGCGTGTTCCGATCGGTTTAAGACAACTTCTCTTCCCTGTTTCGCATAATGAACACCTTTTGGAAATGGAGGGGGGAAGAGAATGGTTGCAGTGTTGTTTGCGCTAAACTAATGATTGAAGTTTTTAAAAAGGTTCACATGTGATTTTTCCGTGATTACCGTTCTTCCGTGATTTTCGGTAATTAGGAGAACTTTTATCCCTAATCAATAGATGAGATAAAAGAATGATAGCTGTCTGCAGTGAAAAATTTCAGAAATTTAAAGGAGTTTTTTTTTTCTGCATTGTAAAATGTATTTTAAATAATGTTAAATTGTCTGTTTGTACGTTTAAAATAAATCGGGAGATTTCTAACCTAAAGTATTACAGAAGTAGCGCTTCTTTTCTCTAAGACATCTTTCGGTTCTTTTATTGTTTATATTTCGCAATTTGTAAGGTGACTTTGTATTGCTCTGATCGGTAGAAAATTGTCTAAGAGATCTGATGATGATGAAATCGCCGATGCTGAACGCTGAGTTCAAGGATTCTTAGCAACAAGGGCCGTCATTCCGTCTCTGAGACCTTTTTATTGGAATGAGAGAGAAAAAATTTGCATTTTATTTTCAGTTTGAATTTTATAATTGAAATTGTTTTATCGTAATTAATTAAACAATTAAATAAAATCTCGTGTAAAAAATATAAGTGCATTTTACGAAAAACGTTTCCCTTTTTGTTCATCTGTGAATATTTTATGAATAGTGTTGTGTTTGATGGAGACGAGTATACTCGGTTAATTCAAGACATTTTAAAATTTGTGAAGAAAAAGGATAGAAAATCTTGACCTAATAAGTTTTTTTATACGCTAGATCCTTTTTAAAATACCAAGCTTCACGTCACTATGAACAAAAAATCATGGGGAAAAAGTATGCAAAGGCATGATCGATGACTTTTATATGCGCACATTTTTTGAAAGTATAATCTATCAAAATCATGGCGAAGTTAACGTAAGTTTCACAACAATTATAAAGAAGGGCAAGCATATTCCACCATTCATTTCAATAAGTATCCTTATACATCACAAGATTTCAGTTTTTGTTCAGTGAAACTGAACATTAATTTTTTTTTCCGTCAGCCAATTTTTTATTTTAGAGGGAAGCTGAGCTTTTAGATGCCATCATAAATCAGCTATTTTGAAACTTTTCGTATTTATAATTTAATATTTCAGGCCATTTTTCTATCGCGCTACCCTTCAAATTAATTTTCGAAATACAAATAATTAATATTACAATAGCTTTTAATTTACTCGTGAGCATTTACTATTTTTGATAGCGACATTTCATATTCATATTAACTGAAAGTAAATTTTCTTATTTTGTTTCACTGAAATCAATGGCATATATTGAGTTTTTTAGTAGGATAAACTATTTTAAAAAAAAGTCACACAAATGTTTTTAGGATTATGCTTTGGTAATAAAACTGCAGTTCTAACAACTATTTAAAACTTTTTCTAATAGTATTAGTAATGCTTTAAGCATATATATTTATATCGCTGCGAGAAAAACTTATTTTATGCTTTGAGTTGATTACTTTTCGAGATAAGTTGCTTTTAATATTACTCTAATTATTATTCTGGGAATTCTGCTTTGTTAAAAATCCTGCAATAAACCTCGTTCATAGCAGTTTACGTTCTCACTCTTTTCTCAAATAGTTACCAACGAAGTAAAATAATTTTTTTTTCTGAATTTGTGATTTGCATCACAAATTTTTGGCGTATTTTTCAGCAATATATAGTATAATAATTTTCACAAAAGTTGAAAATACTCCTTTTTATTCTAGAAATAATGACCTATATTATTCAAATTATTAAGAACACTCAGCGACGAATGTTTTTAATAAAAATAAGAATAATCCCATTCTATTTTTAGCATTACCATTCAGAAAGAAAGAAAATAATAAACATACACGTAAAACATTTTTCGTTGAACAACTTGATGAAAAAAACCCCCATAAAATTTCAGACTTATCTTTTCAAGAAAAGATATAAAATTATTTGAAAGGACATTTGAAAAAATGTGTTGTCAGAATTAAGCACGGAAACAGTGCTACTTGGCGTTCAACCAATTATCTATGAAAGTAGGCATTTAAAAAAATGCTGGCATAAACCGATAATACAACTCTCATGGTTATTTCTTTTATTTTCATTGACAGCTTATCTGTTTTTAACTATTTAATATGTCAGCATTGATGTGACTTAATTAATAACGAATGATGAGTCAAAGTTTGAATTAATCTTTCAAATTAAAAAAGTTACGTTCATTTTATTCAAGACGATTTTTCACACTAATAAGTAGCAAAAGCTTTTTTATACTTATTTGTCTTTAAAAAATTATCGCTTGATTTTGATAAAGTGCTCTTTATATGAGCGCCATCCTTTTTGATGCTGAATACTCTGGAAAGAAAATATTCCAATGGATCGCGTTTTATCGATATGCTAGAACTTTTTTTTACTAAACATAAATGAAAAGTGGTTCATAAAAATTCGATCAATAAATTTCTTTTATTAAATATAACATTTAAAACTGTGCATTTGGTTCTGTTGAGTCAAAGAATTACTGAAATTAACTTGAATTAGCAGGAAGCAGTGAGGTTGCTCAAAGTTGTTTAGATCTTCACATATAAAGTAGCGCTGTCTTTATGTTGAGAATTGCAATCACTACTGCAAGGAAGATTTGAAGACTTTACAATGTAAGTAACTATATTTTACCTGAAATACAGTTTTGATGATAGTATAGTAATTTATACATAATATTGATTTATAGAACATGATTTTGCCAATGATAGTATATATGGTAAAAAAAAATTTCGCAGGTTCAATACAGTACTTATCAATGGTTCGATTATTATAAAACGCTCTCTTTTTAAAGCAGTGATTTCTTTTGTTTTTGAATAACCAACAAAACATTAGTTTTAATATTTCCTGGTAATTTTGATATCAAATCTGCTGAGGAACACATATCAAATTCATTAAAAAATACAAAAATCGATATTACAGAGTGATTTCAACCCATTTTAGCCAGATTAAAGTGTAATAATAAAAATTACAGATAAACATTTTTTTAAAAATAAAATAAAATAATATTGCTTTTTCTTAAATCTAGATATTTTGAAATGATAATGCAGCAAGGCCTTATCCGATGCCCAAATTAACGAGAAAACGATTTCTAGCCTATTTACCATTTCTCTGATGTATCTTTGGAGTTTCACTAAACCGAAAATAAAATTTATGCTCTCCTTCGATAAATATTTGTATTACAATAATCAATGTTATAGTATAAAAGTAATTAATTCTTAAAATAAAATTACAGTGATAATAAGCCTGTCAGTCCTTTCTTTGAAGGATGAACTTTAAAATTTCACTAAGATGAGGATCGAAACTTTATCCTTTATTAAATATTTGTTTAAAAAAATTATAAAACTGTATTAGAAATTCAATTAATTCATGAAAGTCACCCTTGTGTAAAAATTGTTTATATAAAAATCTCAGTACTTAAAAATGAAAAAAATATATTTCCAAAGAGAGAGAGGCATGTTGCAGAACAAGATTATAAGATCAGAAGAAACCCCCAACTTAATTATCGGAGTAATTTATTAATTAAAACTTATCAAATTAATAAATAATCTCAGAAATAACCGGTGATGTTCGAAAATAAATTTCTCCAATTCTTTCAAGAAATGCATAATGAATGTTTTGATAATTCTGCTGAAGGCACCTGGAAAACATGTCTAAGTCTGAATAATCCAATTTCCCATCGAAGGGTCTGAATAATCAAACTCCTGACTCAGTTATGTGACTCAGAAGTATAATTCAGAGATGATGAATGTGAAACCTATAGAAAGGTAAGGGAATTGTACTGTTCGA
This sequence comes from Araneus ventricosus, assembly GCA_013235015.1. NCBI lineage: Eukaryota > Metazoa > Arthropoda > Arachnida > Araneae > Araneidae > Araneus > Araneus ventricosus. The sequence goes on along the minus strand of BGPR01004648.1, from coordinate 18,693 downwards.
CTTCGTAGTGTTCAAGATATGAAGTAGCAAAAATTCACTTGTTTGAAGTATATAAAAATTATCTTCCCAATATTGTAGATAATGCTATAAGTGAATTATCCTCGTATGGCAAGTAGAAAACTCTTTTAGTTTAGTAAGATCAGCATCCCTGTTTCTGAAAACTCAAGTGTCTTTTAGGAGGAAACTCGCAAATTTGAGCTGTGGTCGTACGATGAAGACAACATCTGAGCTGGTTCCCTCTTTCCAAATTTCGATATTATACCAATGAGAAGACGTTTATTTCCGGCGAATTCAACATGCACCAAGCCCGCTTGCATGGTGAATCTTTAATGGAATCCAAGTCTTCAACCGGCGATCCTCCGGTCCCGAAACCGAGACTTTGACTAAACCAAGCTGCTATAAAACGTACTTCTAGCAGTATTCGGGAATGGATTTTGGAAATTCGTAGTGTAAATATCAGGGACTTACTAAAAACTCGAACGAAGATCCAGGACATTCAAAATCAGGACCAAAAGTTTACGCTATTTTAATAATCTGCAAGAGCACCTTAATTGATATGATCGCTTTTTAAGAAGCTCCAAATCAAGCTTTCCAAACTTGCAGCTCCGGCAAGATGGCGTAGAAATTTACAACTTCCAAAGAAAATTTTGTAACATAAGCTTATCTTTTGAAGATTCTAATTCTAATTATTCATAATGAACCCAAAATCCATCATTAGCCGCTTATTTGTCATACTGCAGTTTTTCTAATGATGTTTTCCGTCTTTTTAACCTTGGAACTGAACTTAAAACAAGGTTTATAGATTTTAAATCTATGAAAGACACTTTTTTTCCTGATTTTCTTGATATGTATATGTAGGAATTGTATTTTCCCAGTCTAGCTTAAAAGCGTAAGTTTAATTCCTTCCTAATAATATTTTCTCACTTTCCGAACAAGCTCATTTTAATAATTGTCGTGTCAACGGAAAGATATCGGAAGATAACGATCAAGCGCTTTCTCACGGTGCTAATCACGTGATGCGTAGGTGAAAGCTCTCCGTTAAAACCAAGTGTAATGATTTAATCGGGGGAGATGACTTTTTGAAATCAAGCAAAACAGACATGCGGTAGATGTGAGCGTAGGCAGCTAAGGGGGTCTCTTCCCTATTAGCACGGCGGCGATGGGCGATGGCTGTAACTAACCTTTAAACGTGGTGTAAGTTGATATTTAATTTAAATAAGTAACAAACCCTAAATCTCTCTTGTCTTATCTGTAAATAATAACGTGTAAATACTTTTCTCATGTTATGTTCTAATAATAAATACTTTAGTTTTTAACTGCTGTTTTCTCCTCCTTTATCTTTGGTACATTTCTCCCTAGAGTGTTCCTTAGATGAAGCATTTTTACCTGTAGGCGGATTTTGCATTTTTTCCCCTGCACCCCTTTTCTACATATATATAGAGAGAGTCCAAACATAAGTTTTAAAGGTAAATTTCATTGTAATTGTGTAGAATGATCTTTAAAAATATTTTTCAGCCATGTTTGTAGGTTTTTCCACTCAAAAAAGTTCGCATACGAAATTATTTTCAGGTGGAAATTACTATCGGCACAAACAACTATTCACATTAGAGAAGAAAATAATGAGATCTAAAACTGCTGATGTTCACTACAAATTGGTTTTCAAAGATGTCTCTGAGAACATGATTCCCTCAAAGAATTCTTCCGTAACTAAGAGAAACGTGTCTCAACTCTTGTTGCAAATCTGAACTTTATCCCAAAAATTGTTCAGTTTAACAAATCATGATACGTTGTGATACAAGATCATTTTCGATCACATCATCATCAATTAGCCCTATTTTTCCTTAAATATCACTTTTAATTACACTCCAAAATTTGTTTTAGGCATCAGGTACCAAATCTTACTACTTTTTTCATAAAATGCAACATTTCTAAAAAAATTCATGCTTCTTCGGAAAAATGTTCTATATCTTTAAAATTATCAGTACATCATGGTCCTTTTTAAATCATCACCAAAACAGAAAGAAGAAATGATAAACTTAATATTTTTTTCTTTTCTAAGTCAAGTAACCTATGAAATCTACAATCTAAATTCCATTTAATTATGATGAAGACTCCAGGAATCAACTGGAACTCCGTAATCTCTGCATCCGTTTCTCATTATCCCGAAAGATGACAAATATCAGGAAGAAAACTTTCATTTTGCCGTTGTACCCTTTTTTTCATATTGTATTTTTTGAAGTAAAACCCATGTTCCTATAAAATTTCAGTTCTTTTTTCTCCCCATATACATTTAAATCTTCTTTATTCTATAGTGTGACGTGTGGGTCATTAGTGACCCATCACTCCATTGCGACCACATCTGCATAAGTAGGAGAAAACAGGCTATATGTAGACAGTAGACAGCAAGAGACATAAGAGAGTGATAATATTTCTGTTAGAAAACTTCTTTTGAATTGATTGCAATATGAAATGTTAATGACCTTTCCACGATATAAAAATCTAGGAAACGGCTTTCTTCAGAGAATGTCTTCTTTTCCTTGCATTCAAAACTGGTCATTATACAGCGAAGCTCGCTGGTATTTCTAAGAAGAATTATTTCCCCTGTCTTCTAAACTGTGCATTTTACAACGACTCTTGATAGACTTAAAGCGATCTCTGATCTTTCGACTTTTATTTCCCAAACTGAAGACAACACCTGGAACCTTGCCCAAATTTATATCATTATTTTATGACAAAAATTCAGGTTTGATGGTATAAATATAGTTAATGATATAAATTTGTTTTAATTTATTTAAATTCTATGTTTTAATGTAAGACTTTAAAACATTGCAATAGACTTAGATTCCTTGTCATCTTTTAAGTTGTATATGCTATCTGGGAGCAATAATTAAAGGAAGATATAATCACCTTCATGTGCTTGGAAATTACCTCAAATCGTGCATAAAGTTCCAGCTAAAATCATCTGATAACCTCAAATTGAATAGCAATTTTATCCTAGTTGTTTAAGAAAGGTTGAAAAAAATATTCTAACAAGTTGAGGAACAGAAGAGAGCATGGTGTCTTTAATTATATAACAGCTCTTTCATTTACATTTAAAAAAAGGGAACATTTTATCCAGCATTCTATTAACTTTTATCAATTTCCGACAATACCTCCCAATACATACATAATACGGTTCAAACCTTAATTACACTTCAACAGAAATAAACGGAAGAGAATGAAATCTCCAAATTAGGAAGAAGAAGATATAGGAAAATCCATTTCCCGTTGCTCCTCTGTTTGCCTCGATTATTAATTGGGGGGAGGGGAGGGACCGCACGTTTTTTGAATCTACTGATATTTTGAAGATTGGAAAAATTCGATCGATATTTCGACGTCACGTGACGTCGGAGGGTTTTCCCGGTCACGTGGTATTGCTCTACTCGCGAACTGGGCGAGGGCGCAACAAATTTGGCAACGGAATCGCTCTGAAACAAATTTCCAACTTGGCAACATTTCAACAAGTTTCGTCATTTTCAGTGATGTATTGTAGATCTCAATACAGATAAGGAAAATAATGAAAAAAGAATTTTAGAAAATGTATCAAAATTGTAATTCAAAACTTGAAAAAAATTTCTGGAAGTCCGAATTATAACACTGAGGCAAAGATTTTTATTTATGATTAAAAACTAACTCAATTTTGTGAAGGTTTCAATGGAAACTTAAAATATATTTTTTTTATTTCTACTTAAAGAAATCCAAGTAAAATTTTGCTCCTAACACTTATTATGAATCTAATTTTGAAATCATATTTATCTTAGAAAGAATGCTTTTTATCTTATTGGTATTCAAAGAAGAGTTGTTTTTACTTGACAACTGTACAAAATAACAAATCATATATTCTAGATTTGATAGTTACAATTATGAATTAGTAAAGAATTAGTAAATGTGATGAAATGTAATTAGGAATGAAATTAGAATTTTAGAATTAAGAATTAGAATTCTTGAAGGTAATGAAAGAAAAGGCTAAATATATTTAAATGCGTAAAGACAATAACACATATTTTTATCAGATATAAAATGAAATACGTAGCTGAAAATTAATAATAAAAGCGATGAAACAGTAAAAAAAAAAGATTCCAAAAAATTATTCTTAGAACACATTCTTATTAAATATGGCGTAAGAAGAATTTAATGTTAAGCAAAACTCGGAGCAGTTTGTTAGTAAACAAAATTTAACTTTTCCTGATTAATCTCAGAATTGTTTAAAACTTCAAAGATTAGAGTAACAAATTGAATAGAAACATGGTGCTAAATTACTCAGCACCGGATAATTGTTTGTGTGCTGGATGCTTTTTTTAAAATTCTGCTTTTGTAAAGACAATATTTCAAGATGCTTGAGAAATTAATTGAAAAATGTAGTGATTTAAAATATAACCTGTGTTTCTCAGACTAGTTTTTCCTCTGCAGAATATCTGTAATTTTTTAAAAAATATTTGTTGAGAATCGAGGAAAACTTTGTACAAAACAGTACCATAGGAGTTTTCTTTGCAAAGATTCTCTAAGTAGCAAGAAAAATTTAAACCTGATTATAAAACTACTGCCATATAAATAAAGAAAGGAACGAAATTGTGAAATTCATTCAAAAGTAATTTAACTCCGCTATTAATTCACGGTAAAATGCACATAAATTATAAAATTTAGTTATAAAGATAATGATTCTTAAAAACATTTGAAAATACAAGTGCTTTTAGCTTAAAGAAAAAATCTCATAATCATAGAGCAGATCTTAGACAGCGGTAGATTATCTATAATTTTGCACGCAGAAAATATGTAGTCAACTTGATATTTTTAGAATAAAAATACAAAAAATTGCACCCTAAAACTTTATAATTACACGAAGAAATTATGAAAGGATTAAAGGGGAAACTGAAATGAATAAAAATATTTTTCAACTTTTTCACTAAAGATAAATTAACGTATTTTTAGATCAGTTTCATAAGTAATGAGAATTATCAACTAGATGGGAAGAAAACTATTAATTGAGGCTCTTAATATTGAATAATCACCATCTTTCTTCTTCTAGATCAGGCTTCTATTTGCTAGCATCAAAACTTATCCATTGCTTTGTTTAATTAGTTTTAAACGAAGAATTCAAATCAGGAGTATGGCGCAAAAAAAAAAGAAATTATATTAAGAAGATGAAGGAACAAATAAGAGGTTGTGATATCTCAATAAATTATGCTCTAAATGCACTTTAATTAATAGAGTTCGAAAAGAATAAGTAAAAAGTTTGAAAAATTAGGACATATTTAATTTGACTAGAAGAAAACAAATATTGAAAGTTAAAAAGCAAACACATGTTGTATACAAAATGAACCAATGAATAATAATGAAATATTAATCTGAAATAAACTAAACAAATACTAAATTAAAATCAGATTAAAAGCTTTGATATTTATATGATAAAATAAAATCAATGCTTTTATATAATCAATTTAATAAATGAATAATCCTAGAAATTGGAGGCAAAAAAATAAGATTCTATATCATATTCCAGATGTATATTAATAAACAGTTCCCCCAACTTGTTAAGCAAACAGCATGCTATATATACTGTATACATATTAAAGTATTTATGAGTAGAAAAATGACTCATAAAACTCAATACAACCCAATTAAACAGTCTATTATGTATTTTTAATAACTGCTCCAATAATTTCAAATACATTGAGTGTCTAAAAAACACGTTAATCGAAACAAAATTTTCAGTCTTTGTTATGACAATTAAATATAAAATACATTTTAAAACAAATTTTGCGTATATTTTCATTGGCTTTACAATAAATGAGCACAAAAATATTGCAGATGATTTCCTTTAAAGATTCCGCCGTCTTCCTCATAGGCATACTTTTCTCAGTTAATCTTTTGAAGCATTAAACCGGTATTAATACAATCCTGCTATTTTTTTCACTGCAATATTAACAATCGACCACCTGCATGTGTGACCTCTGAAGTGCATGACAGCCTAACAGCAGTATTACATTTTGGACTAAAAAAATTCGAATGATTTAAAAACTTAGTAATCTAGGCAGTTATAGCTTCAGATTCAAGTTCCTTCCACACTACAAATTAGAAACGAGGTTACTGTCAAAAGATCTTTAAAACTGTTTTTCCTGCACTTGCATGCTTGTATAGGAGAAACACTTAAAATCCTCTGAGAGCGAGAGCATTTCGACGCAAGAAAGAATTACGTATTTTTTACATATAACTAATATTAATTAGCTTACATGTGTATTTTTTAAATTTTGCAATAAAATAAGATCTTTTTTAAAAAACTAGTATTTTTCACTGTAAACATAAAGTCCAAATTTCTATACAAAACAATACAAAAACAGTTATTGAATTTTAAGGATTTTAATATCATTTGGAAGGGGGGGGGGGATCTAAAACCGTTTTTTTAATATATATTAACAACAACATATAGCAAACTAAGTAAATAATAGCAGAAAAATAAAAATTAATAAGTAAGTTTAAAAATAATTTTTTTAACTCGAGATTTTTAAATTTTTTTATATTATTTTTTATTGCGAATTGTTAATCTTCTAGAGAGAGAATAAACTTAAATGTTACGAATGTGATTAAAAGATTGATTATATGTAAGATGAACATAGAATTGATTAAAACTTGTATCAGTTTGAAGTTCACAGAAGAGATGACACTTCTTCTAATTTAAAGCATTAATATTTTTAGTGCTAGTAGCGTACTTTATTACTTATTAAAAGGTTCAAATCTCTGCCTATGTTAAAAAATCTGGAAAAATCCGTTAAAAGTATTTTACAACTGAATTTCTGCTTTGTGAGCTTTATTTAACAACTATCGATAAATAGCAAACTGCTGAACTTTTCAAACACTTATAACAATCTTAGTACTTCACGGTAAGGACAATCAAAATCTGTCTCTACCAACCCACTGAGATGAAGAGTTAGACATTAACAGGACTATTTTGTATCAAAATACGACGAATATTATTTGCATTTTGGACTTAGTATAGGAATTGATGCAAAAATAATGTACACACACTTTACTTAATCATAATCTTTAGGTGTTGGAATCACATAAAAAAGCTCAAATTAAATTATGAATTTCCTGATGAAATTCCTATCTGCTTAGACAGACAGACTTCAGTTTATTTAAGCTTTGATAAACAGCCATGGCGAGAAATTTGGCGCTGCGATTCTCGAAATCCATTACGCGCGGTAACCCTGCAAATCTGCTTGTGTTTCCACTACTATGTTCCAAATGCCAAGCGTCGCAGTAAAAGCGAAACTACAATCCGAGACAAAACAAACTTACGTTTCAACGTTAATTAGACGTTGCAGACAAAGTTTCATATTTTAAATCTGTTTTGTTCTTAATGCAATCAATCCCATCGTCTAACAGCTTTAAACGATCGATATGTTGACTGTGGATATCTGAATTGCAATCACAGCTTACGTAAGTCTTCTCTGATTCAAGATAGATGTAGAGATCAATCAAGATTTAGATGCACATATTTTCCTGGGTAAGTGTTTAATATTTTCTTTTTTATGTATATAAATGAAGGATTTTTAAAATAACATTAGATGCACATCAGTGATGGTGCAGTAGATTTTATGCATTCAAAGAAAAGTTGCTTGAACTGTCAACAATAGGATGTACTATTGGAAATTGATATCTGTTTTCCTGGTGAATAGTAAGCAGTGAGATAACATCAATTCTTGTAATTACGGTTTTATATGAAATGACTCTTAAAATGCCATTATCATATTGTCACGTTGAAGATGAAAGTATATTATTTCGTAGAAATTACTTAAAATATATTGTCTGACGATGTATTCACGTTTGCCATTTTTAGTGTAATGTGAACATGACATACATTAAATGTAACCGAATATTTCAAATTAAGGCATTTTAATTTAAAACAATTCAGGGCACACAAAACAATATAAAGCATTACAATGAAGTGTACTTACATTCTTATTCACATTCAGCTATGAAAAATTAGTTTTGCGAAAATTAAGTATGCATGTTTAAGGTTAATTTGTTTGCTCAGTTTTTCAGTGATAAATGTGATTATGTTTTTACTTTTAATTATAGATGAATATTTAATATTGCTATGAAGTATTTTAAGTAGCATTAGCTTTGTAATGTAATTCCTTCCATATTTTTAAGTTATTATTTTCATATTATATATTTAGTTATATATTTATTTCATTTGTGGCTTTTTTGTTTATTCATTAGTTATTGCAAAATATTTTACTCAATACATATGATAAGATATTCTTCAACTTGGTGACTTATCAAATTTTTCTATATCAATCATGTCATAAATTATGTAGTTTAATAAGAATAAATAAAAGAAATTGAGACTTTAAATCTGGAGTTAATAATTTTTCCCATACTAATTTTCGATATTAGACTGCATTATCATAAATTAACTACAACTCTGCTAATGGCATTTTTTTTTCGAAAAATCTATTTTTCTGCCCATCTATTAACTTAAATGCACTTAATTACAAATTTTTCACTGATAAAGCGATTATTTTCTTTACAAATAAGTACATTTTAGTTTGGGTCATGTAACTAATTGGCATTTGTTTCAAAATAAAACAATGAAAGCAAAATATTTGAAATTTTAATAGAGCAAAACTTCGATTAACCGTCATCTTCCGAACCAGGGTTGTGACGGTTAACAGAATAGATGGATAGCAGAAATATCTTAGTACATATATACAGTAACGTGATTTCAAATGGGATGGGACGAAGGTGAAAATAAAATCCTTTAAAAATGAATAATACAGACATATTGTATTTAATTTTACAAAAGATCAATAGAAGAGTACTAATGAACAGAAATGTACCGTAATACTATAAACCTACGTTTTTAGACGATGGCGGATAATCGAAGTTATTCGATAAGAAACTACAATACTCTGTCTGTCCAATATCCTTGAAATTACCTGAATGACAGTCTTTTATACTTATTATTATTATACTCATGCAAGATATTAGACGTCGCATAATTCATAAATGGTGCAAAATATTCCAAACATTTCATATTTGTTGAATGAAACCATGCATCATAACGTTCATATCTGATGTAAAAAATGCAAATTACAGTATGTAGTGATCTTATATATTTATCGAATTTCCATTAAAAATGACTGATTTATGTATCTGCTATTTATGTCATAAAATAATGGACTTTGATAGCATTCAACATGTTAATCGTTTTTGATTACTTTACATCTTTGACGGAAGCAAGAATTTCAACTTTTTTAGTGTACGTAAGTTTGAGTGTTATAATTTGTCGTTCTGAGGTATTTTTAAATTTAAGACATGTCATAGCTCTTATTATTTTCAACGAATAACTTGCTATTATCTCAGCTGATATGGAACATGAGTGTTTCTGATAATGATTATGCTTCAATCTGCGTCATAAATTTTCAGTACATTTAGTACACATAAATTTCACACATTGACTTCTTTTAACCAGGGCCGTGGGAAGTATATTTCCCACCAAATTCATCAACTTTTAAGCGTACAAGGTAAGCTATTTTAAAGTTCTCATCAAATTTTTGTATGAAAAGAAATCCTATATGTTCCAATTTCTTATCTCAAACCGTAAAAATGTGTTTTGAATTTTAAATTAATTCTTAATTGATAAAATTAATTAACCAAAATTAATGTCATCTAATAAGCTAAATGAATTTCCTTTCTTAAATTAATCTCAATCCCAAAGTTATTTTATTATACCATTATTAGAAATAAACGGCCCTTGGCATGGTTAAGTATCCTATATTAGTACTAGTTACTTCAGTTTTTATTTATTTAGATCTTTTCATCAAAAGTTGCAATAGTCGAGCAGGAGACTTGGGCTATCTTTGGCCTTATTTTCCATAGTTAAAGATATTAAAATTTTAATAATATGCATTCTACGCATTTATAGAGAACCATGCGAAAACGTTGACATTCAAATCCAAAACTGCCTTTTTAAGTCTTTGAAACGTAGCTCATTTTGGGATCGAAAATGGAATTATGGCTTTGAAGTCAGTGGAAGAAAAAACGGTACTCAGCCTTTCAATGGTGACAGATGTTTTCCGAAGTATCTATGACGACGGAAGCCTTTCTGTTTCAACGCTCACCTTCTGTCACATGACCCTCCAAACTTTTTGCTCTTTTCCCGTTTTGAAATGACTTCGACGTACGATTCCAAAAAACAAGATCATTAATAACGAAGGAACATGCTGTATAATTTTTGTTCGTCATAATATTAGATTCTGTAAAAAAATTTGCTTTCATTATATCTGCTTAAAAATTTATTATTTATGCACTTTTAATTATCTTGAGCACAATTTTTTTAAATATAATAAGTACTCGTAAACTTTCCTATTTGCACCCTCTTTTCGATCCAAAAAAAAGTTAGCTATCCCATTTTTGGCAGAAAAAGTTTTGCCTGACTACAAATATGCATTTTCACAAGGAAGGCAAATGAATTATTAACTAAAAGTAAACGGAAAATTCCTTTAACGCAATTGTATGATAGATTTCAATTAAGAGGCTTAATCAAACTATCAAGATGATTTCCTGCATTAATTTTTATAGCTAAAATTAAAGAATCGGACAACGGTACAAGTTGTTAAAATTTTCGCGACCCCTTTTGGAATCAGGACAAATTGTAGGTTAAGAAAAGTGCAATCATTATATAACAGATTCTTTGAAAAAACGATCGAACCGGTTTTTCTCCAGTGAAAAAAGAAGACAGCATTTTTCCGTTTCGAAAAAGAAATCATTTCTATGACAGATGTATGTGAATACCATTCAATAAATATTAGCTACTAGACCGTTTATTTTTACTGTAAAAGAGGGAAGGGAAAACCGCGGTACCAGGCATGACATTAGCTACAGCGACTGCATTATCTATATTCCTCCAACAACATGCCATTTCTTAACTCCCACTATAGATTTGGACCATTTAAATTTTCTCTTTATTTTTTTATCAAATCATCTCTAAACAAGCAACACCACTTATCTCAATTTTTACAAATTTCAAAGAGGAAGAAAATACTCGATTTTTCGCAACCAATAACGGATATTCCTGAATTTATTTAACATCTGATGCAAACATGAGGCCGCATGTTCCTACCAGATGTTAAAAAAAATCAGAATTTTCGTTATTGAATGCGAAAAATTGAGTATTTTCTTCCTCTTTGAAATTCCAAGAAAAATGAGATAGGTGGTGTTGCTTGTTAAGCGACGAAATATCGTTGACCACGACATAATCATTTTTAAAAACTTATAATTAGCACCCTAATTCTCCTTTCTTTACCTTAATTCTCACATTTAGCAACAGCGCAAAAGCATTTTAGCATTTTTTTATTCTTCTTTCGTCTACTTTAGTTTTATTCACTCACAATTTTTCTACCCGAATTTCTTGTTATCTATATTTTCTTAATTTTTTTTAATATTAGAAGCGTAACCTTACCTAATTCCTAACAATAGTACTCCTCAAATGTTGAACTGAAAATACTCTAAAGCTAATCAAAAAATTATAATTAGTTGCATATTGTCTATTTAATATAATATGTACCGCATAAATCCGTCATTTATTTTATCATGTAAGTTCTCACTATTTTTGCCTAGAAGATATGTAGTACAGTAAGATAATACATTATCTGTCATGCAGTTACTGATATCCTTTTTTTCCCTCTTTTGATATTTAAAAAATTCATTTATTTTAAAAGGAAATTAAAAGAGAAAAGCTATCAATGAAACGCAAAAATGATCTTCGGTAAGCTGATATTTTCCTTATGGAGTGGTTTAGAAAAACAAATCGGTTTAATTAAGTTAGTTTAGATTAAAACCCCACTTTGAAGCTACACGAGGTTACTTTGTGACTGTCCATATAATTTGGAACGTCGACCAGATGACAAACTTAACACCTGAGCCGAGACATCTCTCCACATTTCCACACCACACCAACGGTATTAAGTGTGACCCACGTCAGATTTACCGTACAGCAGGTGCTCATTCCTGGCGGAAATTTGATGGAATAGGATTTCGAATCCATGACTGTCGAGTAAAATCCGTTTGAAAATTGCTTGCTTTCAACCAGATATTAGATTATTTTATATACAAAAGAATGTGTACAATAGATGCAATATAAATTATTCATTTTTGTATATTAATAGGAAAGGAAACCATAAAAGTACCAAATCCAGGACTCTTCTAAAATGCCATAAAATGAAAACTTTATTTTTCTTAAAACAACGTGAATTTCTAAAACACAAAATATCAAAATTCTTATTACAATATTTAATACATAACATGCAAATGTTTGAATCCTTATCCTCAACAACTCGCTCCGTTGGTTTGACGAGGTTCTAACTGACACTTTCACCGAAAATGAGATTATGAGTTTATACTAAGTTTGATCTATACAATGAACTGACTCTACTTGAATTTTAATGGTAAATAAACGAACTACTAGTATGCCATGGTTCTATCACTGCAGACGATATTTATATATTTCAGTTTGACAAAGTTCTATTTCCTTTTTCTCCGTAAGAAGGTTCTAACTGTTTTTATTTTGACCACTAATCAGCTGTATCATTATTCTAGCAGGCTATGGTTGTTTGTTTGAGTACTAACGAGGATTTGAATTCATTATAAAAGTTGTGCGTACTGTTTTACAATAGAATATAGTTAAATTCATTGACATAGCAACATGAAAAATAAGTTGCGCGATCTAGAAAGTTTGACTGATTTATTCAGCTATGCATGCAATGAAATCGATTTTGCCCATTCCACTTCAAGTGAGAGCAGCGATGACAGTTTCATTCAGAGTTTGAGGTAAGTATCTTTATTGTAATATTTAATTACTTTGTAATACGGTATTTTTAAAGAGAATAATATTTTCGCATATTATATTGCATGAACTGTAATATAAAGCTATACTGTCGGCATACTATTTCTAACCAAGCCCTTTATTACCAGCTAAACTTTTTTTCTTTCTGTTTTGGTGACTTAAAGAAATGCCATCACTCAAGCCAAATTAGCTGAATCAAACTAATATAAATTATTATGAAACTTCAGCCGGAATCGAAGACAAAGAACAAATTGATGTTCCAAACACAGAGATTAATGAGAAAGTTTAGTTTTGTGTTTGCTATATTTATTTATAACTTTGTATTGTTGTAAATATTTGATGTGCCGCATGGAATAGCCTAGGCCTACGACTTTTAAGAGAAAAAATGAATAAAAGAGAAACAAAATAAAAAAGAAACTTTCATAAAGGTAAAGTTACTCAGTCCACTATATTTTTAATTTATAATTTAAGTTTCCTTTTATTTGTTAAATATTTGACCATAATATGGTGTTAGTTTTTATTATTGTTGTCATCTCAAAAAGGCAACATTTTTTGACTTAAGAATGAAAAGCCCTTTGGACTATATAAAAGAACTACCGTAAAAGATTTGTTTCAAACTCTATATTAAAGATTTATTATTATTTTTGGAACACAAGAACGTGACCAAACCACAAATAAAGCTAGGAAAATTGTGGCTAATCCTATGAAATGGAAGTGTAATGCAAGGAAAACAGCTCATCAAACAGGCAAATCTTACATAAGCAAAAAGGGAAAAAAATGTGAAAGAAAGAAGAGTAAAAACATCGAAAAACTGTAATTTGCAATGAAAATTTAAGTGTGGGGAAGAAATTTCAGACTCAGCTCTCAGATATCCATGATTAATATTATTCCTTAGGCACAGCTACAGAAAAAATGCATTTTCTTATTAACGGCAAAACCAAAGAGATTCAGAACGGAACAGCGAATCGAAGCGGAAGAAGATGATTGGATGGAAGATGAAGACAAAGCAGGTAATGAGAAGAATAAAAGCAAAATTAAATCATCAAGAAGGAAGTTTTCCTTTAAGTAATTTTTTTTTTTTTGTGAAGGGAGAGAAAATACAGGTATGTAAGTCTTTCTACTTAGGAACATTATCTATATCGCAAAAGCCAGTGTACACTGCACATTCAACTAAAAATGTAGAAACCAACAAACCAACCCAGTACCAAAGAGGAAAGAACGAAAATAGTAGAAGAGTATCAAAATAAAAGGAGACCCAGTTTTAGTAAGAGAACATATAAAATCCTTCGCCTTAGTGGAGTCCCATTACTGCAGGGCACATACCAAAAGAGAATATCTGGGTTTTCACGTCAGTATTGGGAAAATGTATGAGTTGTACCTCCAACAGTGTTGCACTGAAAAAATAACAGCAGTTAGAAAATCAATGTACTACAGAATTTTTGTCACGGAGTTTAACCTTGGATTTCACTCCCCAAAAAGCGACAGATGTGACCTTTGCGAGAAATTCAAAGTGGCGAAACAAACTCAAACACTGACGGATTACATTAAATATGAGTATGATATGCATCAAACGTCAAAAATGAACATGCTAGAAATTAGGAAAGAAAACACAGATTTGCCTGTATTGTTATTTGACTTTCAAAATGTAATACCGACTCCACTTGCTAATATAAGTTCTTTATTTTACCTGAGAAAATTAAACGACTGCAACTTGACTGCTTACTACACGCCTACTAAACATGTATATTGCGTCTTGTGGAGTGAAAATTTATCTGGCCGCGCTGCTAATGATATTGCTAGTGCTTTTCACAAAATACTGACCGTACTAGCTGAGGAAAATGACATAGCTGAGATGATAACATAGTCGGATTCGTGTGTTCCCCAAAACCGAAATTCAATCATTCATTCACTCAGTTCTACATTTTCTCAAGGATAATCCTCATGTAAAATCAGTTACTATGAAGTACTCCTTACCAGGACATTCATACGCCCAAGAAGTTGATAGCGTTCACAGCAACATTTAAAAAGCCATGAACAAAACTGACTTATATTCTACAATTGGATTAATTAGAACTTTGAAACAAGTCAATCCAAGACACCCATATCGTGTCATACAAATGCGGCCTGATGACTTTAAAGATTTTCAAGGAACAGCAAAGCTCTTAAATTATAAAATTGTGCCATTCACAAGTAAGGCAGTTTTAAAATTTACTAGAACCTGCACACGCGAATTTCAAGGCATCGGACGACAAATTTGAACCTGAAAATTCTGCAAATATCAAGCTTGCTGAGACATCTATGAGAGACTCGGAAAAACGTATTAAACAGAAAAAGACCTCAGAAAACTGCAATCTGAGTGTGTTCCAAGTAACACCTAAGGTTCAAAAGGCTACAAAAGAAGTAAGTGATCAAAAAAAGAAAGATATAAAAACAACATTTCCCTTCATGCCTATGCAGGATAAGGAATATTATAATGCTATAATACTACATTTTTAAAAAACCTACTAATGGCGCTTTTCCATTTATCATGATACAAAATGTTATTTTATTTTTTCCATTAAATTTTGAATCGAGTTAGAACTTTGTATCACACCAATGTAATTTATAAAAAAAAAGAGTTACTTTGACAAAGTCCTATGTGCAGTTAGAACCATGTCTCTTTCACGAAAGCTATTTCTGTTTTGAGCAAGGTTCTAACTGCATTTTGCTATGTTCAAAAACAAAGGAATGAAATATAATTTATTTTTCAAATAAACTATGGAACCTCTAAATATAAGCCTTTTAATGTAATTATTAAAATATTAATTAAATTAGATTATAAATAAAAAAGTTGTAAACGGTGACAACTTTAAAATCGTTTTTCTCAAAACTGACTGGGATGCAGTTAGAACCTTATCAAACCAAGGCACCAAACTGGCAGAGCATACCCGCCACATCAAACCTCATGAATCTGCCCTGGCCTTATTTAATGGGGTTACGTTGCCACGCACGAGATACAAAAACGTTTATAAAGTCAAAAGATAAAAACAAGAAGGATCTTTCTGCATACAATAGTAACAACTCTTGTAGAAAGTCCTGTAAAAAGTCCTGAACATAATCCTAATGCATTTAAAAGTATTCGATAAATTAGAACGAAGTTTAGTTTTAAATACCATTTATCGATATTCTGTGTAATGAAACATTGTATTTCAGATGAAAGTTGCTTAATTTTATGGAACTCTTTCTATATCGTAGAAAAAAGTATTTCTTCATTCATCTGTAATTCAGTCGTATATAGCTTTCTACGTACTACCACAAACTACATATAAATATAACATTTCACTTTTCAGTCTGTTCCCATGTGTTGAAATTTATTCTGCTTTGTTAGACTATTAGATTCCTCTAATATTCCTTAACATTTGTGTTTACAGGAATTTCTAAATTTGTTCTAGTGTAATATTTTAAGTAGGAGAGCATTGGAACATTCTGATTAACTCTTTTATCGATTAGTTTGATATTTAGTATAGATTCGTATTTTTCAGCCAATACAATGAAGGATAGGAACAAATTCAAGCCATTAAAAAGTGATTATGAATCAGAGAGAAGAAGAAAGTTTCGTTAAAAAGATTTGCATTGGTAGGATTTTTTCCCCAGTTCTTTCCATAAAGAAATGGCTCGGGGCAGGCGAAAAGAAAATACAGCTTTTTGACTCTTTTAAAGGTGGGGAAAAGACGGGAAAAGTAAGATAGAAAAGGAAATGGGAGCTTTTGGAATTCCATGATCTTTTTGCATTTTGCCTTCCCTTTCCTCCTTCTTTTTCCGTTTAAAAAGCTTCCCATTAATATTTTTCTCTTTCGCATTCCACATATTCTGCCAAACTGCCACGATTTGGAACGTTCTGTTTCTGTATCCCCTGGAGATACCATTTATCGAACAACGCTGGGTGTGTCAGAAAACTTTAATGAACTTTGAAAAGTGGTATTCATGGGGAAAAAAACTTGCTACTGATTAGGTTGATTTTGATTAATCGCCACTTTCAAACTATGTATATTAATTGATGGAAAAGAGTTGATTAGCGTAAATGGCTTTTAAGCGTTTACAGGAAAAGAGTTGATTAGCGTAAATGGCTTTTAAGCGTTTAAGCAGAAACTTAGATGTGTTTTGTAATGCACAAAACCAAAAAGTTTCAAAATTTTATCATTCTGCTCGTACCTCAGAAAAACCTTTGTTAAACAAAATGTCCAACGAATCCACTCTTTGTTAAAATAAATGAAATAGCTATTTACTTTAAATGAGCTCCAGTCTCATGATATTTTTGTGCAGGTCTTCTTGACACCTTATGTAACTACGTTTCTTTCAGGTAATAGAATATGAGCGAATGTAGTCAATTTTGAGTCTCAAAAGTCTTGTAATTCAATATTTTTCGCCTACAACTATAAAAAAATATTTGCGATATTTTTTAATTATGATTAAGAAATTAAAACCCCTTCAAGTAAATGTTATTATATTGATTGATGAATAAAAATAATAAGAAACTGTTGCTTTTTTACAACGTGGCAAAGAGAGAGAGAAAGTGAAAAATAATAAAAGAGGTATAAAGGAATGCGCAAATTTATTGACAATAGCATAAAACAAATATGAAATGAAAGCAGAAAATTTGTGTGTTGAGGTGAATTCTCAGAAATAATTTGCACATTTGTATAATGCATGTAAAGATACGAACAATTACTTGAAAATAAGATTTCTTTGAAAGTGTTGCTGTATTCTCTGAGGTACGCATTCTTTTTCACCTACACCACTTTTATTCACAGTATTACCTGTTTTCTCAAAGATATTCATGTTGTTCCAGTTCAGTTTCAAGATAATTTCCGAGAACTGCCTTTTTCATGATTTACTACGCACACAAACATGCATAGAAAGTGAATATCTTGTGCCATTCACCACAATATCTGATTGATCATAACATAAACCTTCCAGTGTGTTCGATTTGTTCTTTCAAAATATATCCTTGGAGCAGGGAATTACATTTCTGTTTTCCCCTTTTATCTTTCCCATAAAGGAAAATCACAACCAGGGCCGGATTTACATATTTCAATCCCTGGACCAAACCATATCCTGTGCCTCCCTCTCGAAAAAGTGAATACCTACTTTTTCATTTTAATATGCAATAGTTTGTTTTGAAACGTACAAGCACTTAATACAATCTTCATAATCTTTGCTTCACATAAAATATTTTATTCCAAAATTGCACTACTTATGATATAACATTAACACCTACAAAAAAAAACATCCATCAATGTTTTGAAATCGTCTGAAATACCTACTAAAACTCTTCCTTGAAGAGTCATTGAAGTATACAGATATTATTAAATCTACTAGCCATTCTCTTCGACCTCCGGGCGGGTTCGCGGCCAGCACCCTCTTTGTTCAGCACTACTCCTGCCACCTTGCTGCTTCGAGGGTATCAGCCACTATTTTTTTCAGTTTTAAATACTGCATGATCAGTGGAATAGACCATAAAACCATAGTAGATTTCATATTCTTTGTAGACAACACATTCCTTTAAAATTGTAAAATCTTTCAATAAACTTCATCTAGTTGTAATGTTTTGTATAAATTTTTCACGAATTTCGGCATAAAAGTCTTCAGATACATAAGAATGAAATCGCCCTAACTAAACAGTTTCCATCACCTACAATAGGTATTTTACAATATTTTTGACACGCCATTGTGATGGAACTGTTGGGATCTATATATTTAAAATAATATGATAAAACCCTCAGAGATTCGCCAACCCCAACCACCAGACCGATTTCGACATTTTT